>OMNW01019442.1:5170-19228 GCA_900303245.1 Selene dorsalis | reverse complement strand
GAAGACATAAAGAAAGAGAGAAAGAGAGGGAGGGGGATAGAGAGAGAGAGAGAGAGAGAGAGAGAGGGGGGCAGGCTGGAGGAGCATACTGAGTAGATGTGTTGAGCCTTTCTCCACATATGTCAGTCCTGATCTAAGCCACACCTGCTGCTAACCACGACTTACCACAGAGGGAGAGGCAGAGCGGCAGCAGAGTGCAGCGTGTTTTCTGGCTGCACAGTCACAGGCTGAGCAGTCGCTGAGGCGAGCAGTCACTGTGTCGCTGCTGCCTTTTCCTTTTTTCTCTTCATCTCTCGCTCTCTCTGCTTCCCTCTCTCTTCCCATTGCTCTCATCGTTGGAGCTCGGTCTTTTCCTCCGATCATCCTGAAGCAATGGTGTAATTAACAGGGCACCGTGGGAGTCAAATTGCTTCGCTTCCTATAGGATCCCTCGGCCAATTGCTGACACTCAGTGCTGGAGATGCATTGAGGGGAACACTCGCTCCGCCACCAGACAACTGGGGATTCCTCTGAGTGTGAAGTGGGATTTCTGATTGTCATTCCTGGACTTTGCAGAGTAAATTTTCTCTTTTCCATCTGGACACATTTTTTAACAGAGCACTCTGAGGAGCCTGTGGTGTTTTCTACACGAAATAAAGAGCTGAAGCTTCTTGATCGCAGGAAACAGGTGGGCTCAGTGGATTTTAACCCCCCTCCACTGCATGTTGGGGAGCTCAGCTCAGCTCTGCCTCCTGCTGAGACCCAGCACCAGGACCCCCACAGGTCAGGTGCAGACTGCATGTGTGATTCTTCAATCCGGTGACATTCTCACACTCTCAAAAAGCACCTGGATCATATATATGAGAGTTTAAGAGGAGTCTTGCTGACAGGTAGAAGGATTTCCACCTCAGTGTGAAGGGGAGGGGAGCGTGTAGTCATTGGTCAGCTAGGGAGAAGATGCCAGCCATCCTTGTGGCCTCAAAGATGAAGTCAGGACTCCCCAAACCCAAACCAGTGCACAGCGCCCTGCCCATCCCCCAGACCCCCAGCAGGCCGTCAGCTCTAGCTCTGCCCTCAGCGCCTGTCAAAAGCAACATCCCTTCACTGAGCCAGCAGGTGGGCTCAGGACCCCCGCGGAGTAACGCCTCAGGGTCAGACGCCAAACAGAATACCCAGGTAGACTGCTCTTCTGTACTACTACTGACGGAAATCTACTCTAATTGTTGTCTATCTTAGAGTTAGATCAGAGCTCTGAGGGATTTTAGTGTGACTTCATCATGAATCCAGGTACTGCTGATCTGTCAGGTTCAGTTAGAGCACCAAAGCTCCACATCCCATGTCTCTGTGTGGCCTGTAGAGAACCTGACAGGTGTCCCTGTATGTGTTTTCAGTTCTTTGTTAACATGAATTACAGTTATGTTTCATATTAAACATTTGTAGTTTGTGTTTCCTGATTTAAAACCCTAAAAATACCATAAGCAATAGTTTAACTTTTGTCCCATCATACTGTTTGCAGGACTTACCCTGTCTGACAAGGATGAGATCAAGAAGGAAAAACAATTCTACATGTTTGGCATAAAAACACAGACATTTAATCTTGGCGTGACGAGTCACTGGTCCCCTTCGGCTGTCTCTGACATGCAGCCGGCTCATTGAATGATGATTTCAATACTCAGACTATCAGAATCACCACACTTTCCCTGGCTCTGCTCAGTGTAACGGAAACACGAAGCCAAATAGAGTGAGTTCCTGGAAGGAGGCAGAGCAGCCTGTGCCTCTGCTGTCCAGGATGGCAGCGTAGCAGGATATCAGGGTGGCTGTTTTGCTGTGTTTGTGAAATATTGGCCGCGCTTAGCAACCCCACACAAACAGTCTGCAACGGCAACAGGGCTCGTTCTAACGCCATGTAAGGCAGCGAGGGGAAGGAGGTGTCTGTGTGTGTGTGTGTTTGTGTGTATTAGCGAGCCAGCAAGTGCATGCTTGGCAATCTGTCTTTACAGTAAGCGTGACTCAGAGCCATTGAGGCGTCCAGGACACAAATCTGAATCCGGCGTGATGGTGATCGCGTGAGGAAAAGATACAGGAGGCCAGAGGCGTCGGACACGGCACGAGTCCGCTGCTAGTGTCGTTTGTTTAGTGGCTAATCACGTTTTCTCACTGACCTACTTTCTGTGACTTTCGCTCTTTCTCTGGCTCTCTCTCCTCACTGTCCCCCTTTCTCTCCCACTCTCCATCCCCGCGGTGCTGATGAAGCACCCGTCTTCATCCTCCGCTGGGTTAACCCCTGACCTTTCTGACCAGCAGCAGTGATGGGAATTTTACAGTCATGTACTGAAGTCCATCAATTCTGCCTCTGTGTGGACGTTGAGTGTTTTGTGAACGCGGCTCATTTTACAGCTGCTGTTTTTACTGTTGATGGGAAGCAGATAAATAGATCAACTTTATGTGCATTTTTAATTCATCTTTTTTGAAAGTAGGAGACTTTTGTGTTTGGTCTTGAATTATTGTCATACAGAAATACAGGGATGCTTGACATGGGCAGATAAGATTTTCTGGTGGATAAAAATAATAAGATTTGGCACAAAAACTAAAAACTGAAGTGTGACAAAATGACAGAATAAATATCATTTCTACTTCAGGCACGTGTGCTCAATTGCTTCAGTGCTTACAGATGCTATCATCAGTTTCATCTAAACTAGATAATAATGCCAAATCCTTACTTACATATCATAATCCAATCTAAATGCTGTAATGACATATCCCTCACAGGAGAGATGACAATGGGAGAAAGAAAGAACACAATAAGATCTCATGATCAAAAATACTAATAATAAAACTTATAATTTTCTGGACTTCAATAACAGTCATGTCAGTTTCTCTTGTTATTACACAGAAGCTGACTGATTATCTTGCTGTCCGGGGTTACTTGTGTCTTAAATCCAGGGCAGGAGTGTTAGTTGTTTCATGGCTCAGTTTTATCGTCCTCATTTCTGTGCTCTGTCTGCTGGGCTGCACCCCAGGGACCCACAGAACTGGAGGAAGGGCCAAGAGGCAGAAGTGCTGGGGCACACTCGCCTGGATCCTCGACTGTATCGCAGTCAGTGCAGTTCCCAACCCTCGGTGGATTTCATGCACAGACGCCATTGGTAGTCAGTGTGAACCCAATCAGCTCCGAGGGCAGAGCGAGATGAGTGGAGGGTCTCAGGAGACATGGAGGATGCTTTGTGTTTCTTTTGTTGGTGGTTTCTTCAAGAGGGCGGACAACTCAAGTGACTCTTTCCACTCATAATCAAAACCAATTCAGACCAGCAGTCATGTCAGTGAAGCATCAGGATTTCAAGGTGGGAGGGCTTATTTTAGGAGCTGACGTTCATTGATCATGCAGGGAGAAAATCCACCACAGGAGAGGTGCAGACACTGATTTCTGCTCCCACAATAGCAGCAAATAGACCACAGTCCAGCACAATCATACTGTGGGAGTGGGTTGAGAATTAAGTCATTTCTCTATAGTAGAGACTTACTCTTGCTATTTCTTTCACTGCCATTATTTAATCAGGATGGTCTATTTTTTAACACTTAATGAAGAAGAATAAGGAAATAACCATCATATGCTCAGTATACTGTATATAAGCCATGGCTGGATCCATGCAGGTTGTCTGTAGGAGACCACATACGGAAAAAAAGACACATTTGATGACAAATGGAAAAACCAAAACACCTGAACACAAAATGTGTTCGGCACATGCTATTACTTATCTGAGGGATTAGTGGAGTCATGGCAGAGTGTAACCTCAGTGACACATACAGTTGGATGGCCCAGTTGGCACTGAACACACAAACATGTTGTGAACACCTGTAACAAAGAGTTAATCCGTAACGCAACGACCAGAGCAGCAGGAGGCAGAGGGAAACATCCGAGCTGTGTTTACAGACAGGGAAGAGGACAGTGCTATGTGTGTGTGTGTGTGTGTGCGTGTCTGGCACAACCTCCAGTTTCTGACAGTCTTGAAATGTGTGAATGATATTTGTGCGCTGTATGTGTGTGTATGTGTGATGTGTGTAAGACCACCTTTCTTTTTTGAGTGTTACACCATATGAAATGACGAGCTGTTCTGACCTTCAGCCCCTCACTACAGCCAGTGAAGCCTTGCACGTATGCTCTGCTGCCCTCTAGTGGCTGCTCTCTGCCCTACATCTGATCCATTCACAAAGAGGGGAGAAAGGAGTGTGTGGGTGCGTTTACGTGTGTGTGTGTGTGTGTGTGTGTGTGTGTGTGTGTGTGTGTGTGTGTAAGTCATTCAAGGCCACAGTCTTTGCTTCTGTATTCACCTTTATTGCGTAGTTTAATCCCCGACCACCTACTCGCTCTTGTTCTCTGACTGTTTTCTCTCCCCTCTTGTCCTTTAGTACTTTCTCTCTCTCTCTCTCGACCTCTTTGTAATTTCAGCGTTCATTGTTGCCATCTTATTATTTCTTAGCTGCAGCGTTGAAAGAGAACAGTTCTAAACCAAGAGTCTCTGAAACCCACATTCCCAGCAGGAGACCCTGAAAAAAAAATAGTGATGATTTGTGGAGTGTGTATCTCTATAACTCATGTAGAACAAACACACACATACAGAGCCACATGCTCACTCACACACAGCTACAGAGAGATTTTGTCCGTGTGCCGGTGTGATAAGGACCTCCTATCTTAATAAGTATCTCTCCAGATAAAGGCTTAAGTCAGGCTCTGTGTAAAGACTGGCTTTATTAGACTCATTACCAAAACTCATCCTGGCCTGCAGAGCTAAAACCCAATCACATAAAAACATGATGGCAGCAGTGAAGAGGGTCATCAGCCACCTCGGATAATATTTACCAACGTGATCCTGTCATAAATAAACCAGAATTCACAATTTAGACAGGCCCCTCCCCCCCTCGTCTGGGATAGAGAAGCTCGGTCTGGATATTTAATCACCACTGTTAAATTACAAGTGTGTGATCAATGCATCGCTGATGTTCAGCTCCATTAATTCAACTTTATCGTTGTGGAAGATGTGTAATTGCCCAAGATTATGATTTCCTTGTTTTGAATTATTTAAATTGGGGGCAATTTCATTTTGACAATCGGACTGAGTGAGAACTACGTTCTCGGTTATATGTATGAACTCATTTAATTATTATGGAATCTGAGATAATTAAATGACCCTTAACGGCAAGCTACTGATCAAGGGTGAAGGAGGCTGGAGAACAGGCTCAGACTGATGCAGAAGTTTGGTGAAAAACCAGACAGGACAATTAGGAATGGCATATATTTTAGCCTGGTTAGTTACTTTAATGTCTATGTCTCTCCCTATTAACATTGAATATATATGAGCAATTTCTAACTGCACAAGAATTCTTTGTTAAGTTTCATTTTCTAAAAATTAGTCGATTAGTCAAAGATGAGTGGAAGACATCTTGTTAAACAGTAAATCCTTGGCTCCAGATTCTCTCCCGTGAAGATTTTCTCTGTTTTCTACGATAAATTGATCATTTTCACTCTGAGGGTGGAACAAAAAGCTATTTAAAGAATCAGTCTTTGATCCAGGGAACATTTCACAGGTGCTTATTGAGGTTTTCTGACAAAAATAACTGAGTGATTTCTTGGTACTGACAATAATCCTCCTTGGTTCAAACACCACCCAGCATGTGTATCCACAGACACTAAACCTATAGCTTTCAGCATGATACAGGTCAAGTTAGAACTATTGACTAATTTTGTAAAAAAAAATATTGAATATCAGCATCAGCAGCTTCAGGCAAATGTCAGCATTAACCTTTTAAACACTTCTTACTTGACCCTTGGAAGAATTTCTCTGATGCTCCGCCCCCCCTCCACCTCCTTCTCCCCCAGCATCCTGTGAGAGACAATCATGGCTTTTTTATTGCTTCTACATTGAGCCCGAGTCTCGTGAAGATGCAGCTCAGCAGGTGAGAGTGAAAGGCGCAGCACTGTCGCGCTGCATTGGATTGCTAATGCCCTCCTGCCCCCCCAGAGCAGGACAGATTGGGTGGGGGGTCTGGGTGACTATATTGCTGCTTTTTTAAAATTACCATGATAAAGGACCACACATAGACATATGTCTCCTCAGGAGGTGCTGCAAGTTAAAGCCAGATTTAATGGGTGTTTTGCTGGTTCATTGTTGGAGAGCTCATTGTTGAATGGAAGAAGCGAGGTTTTAACAGACTGCAAGAGTTCAGACAAAGAGCACAGGATTAAAGATCACATCTTGTTAGGCCTGTGAGTGATCTTCATGGATTCAATTTATGCTCTTTATCAGTCTGTGGTTGTATTTATTGCTGTTGTCATGTGAGAGCCCCAATCCAAATCAGAAAGCTGTCAGAAAATTGTCAAAAAGTCAGTTTTTGTTAAGCTGAAATCTCACTAAGGCTGTTTTTCGCTCATTTCTGAATAGCTGACACTTTGGAGATAAGAGATTTCCAGGCAACAGCGACCGCATATGTGCTTCTATCAGTATCTGGCAGGAGGAAGCCCATGTTGCTGTTGATAAGAGGGACAACACACCTCTGCGTCCTCTCTCACAGAACACAGAGATGGTCATCCTGCATATTTATCAGGCTGAGCTGGAAGAGGCCGACGGCTGCGATACAAGCCGAGGCTTCACATACGTAGGCGGCGGGTTTTCAGATGGACAGATAACAGCAGGTCTGAAGTCTGTGGCTTTGATTGAGGAGGCAGAGGTGGGTTCTCCTACAGAAGCCACCTGAGTGTCTTTTGAGCAGGCACAGATTCATGTCTTTTATTCATGTCTGAACTTGATTTAATTTGGCTCTTAATGTCACAGTACCATATCTGTATGAACAACAGTGTGATCTGTTTGTTTTAGCTACATTTATCTTGGTATGTGAGGACATTTCCAGCCATGCAGCCTCACATGTTGATTTAATTTGATTCAATTCAATTGAAAAAAACTACGAGTCTCTGGATTAACTCTGTTCTATGGAAGTCAGAAGAGTCAGATTGAATGAATCTATTCATACCTTCATAACTTCAAAAACCTGTTAAAATGTAGTTGGGTCACATCAGATGTGTTTTTTTATTGTTTTGTTTTTTTTTAGAATCACAAAACAACAACCAGGGTAGCCACAAAACAGTTTTTGTGCCTCTGGAGTTGTTTCGTTGAACCTATGACCTTATTTCTGTGAAGCTCTGTCATCTTTTCAACTTAGCTAAATTTAGGGTTAACACTAACACCGTTTTTTAAGGATGTGTATGATCATATAGCAGTTGGCTCCATCTGTAATGACCTCATCTGGGCCTAATGCGTCTTGATCAGATTCCACTTCCTGTGCAGTTGTCCCGTCGCCTTCCTGTGTGAGGTCATGGCTGAGGACATAACCATATTAATTAAGGCCGGGCATCTGCCTGTCCTGAGTCACCATCCTTCAATTGATCTCCCCTCGTCAAGGTGCCCTCCTCCCCTCTGTGTCTCTCCTTCTCTACTTTCCACGCGCAAGTTGTCACAGGGAGCCCGTCGGTGTGAACAAACAGCCCTTTGTGAGCGGCGCCCCCTGGGGAATCGGTGGTGCAGAGGCGGTTAGGGTAACACAATCAGCTCCATCGCTGTCTGGAAATAGGAGGCAGTGTGGAGAGACAGGAGGTAGAGGTCACTAAGGCTGAAGTCAACCTCCCTAGAGGCCCGTGCCCGGGGTCACCTAAGGCCCGGAGGCAGGTTGGATAACTTCCTGACCTCTGTGGAGCCAGGCGGGAGCTGATGACGTCTGCTGGTCGACCGTTTGAAAAACAAAACAGAACAAGTCAGAATTTGATGTGGAACAGTAGATTAGTGATTTGTGCAGGGGCTGACACACACAGCAGCTTTCATACAGTGTAAAATTTCAATTTTTACTGCACAATAAAATCACAGGTTAGGAACACCCGTACTGCTGTACCAACCATGCATAATCTGTACGGATGCAGGTCAGGAGCTGCAGTTCATTTGGGAAATGGGTGATCTCAGTGGCCTTGTTGGTTCTGGAGGGGCTGGTTCGTGTATTTCTGAAACCGATGATCTCCTGGGATTTTTACATTCAACAGTCTCTGGAGTTTTCACTGTGCAGTGGAGTCTAATCAAACCTCCAGTGTGCAGAAGCTCAACACCTTGTTGATGAGAGAGGTCAGGGGAAAATAGATGGGCTTAGAGTGTTTTATTTTGAGGTTTGGTTATGTAGTTAAGAGGTTTTCATTGATATTTATTCCTTATTTAGCAGTTTTGATCACTAGCATCAAGTTTAATCCTGTATGGTGTATATGCTGTCTGAGACCGTGTGGATGAACATTTTCCTGCGTTTTAACATTCAACTGCAAACTAAATCTACCTTAGGGTAAAATAAATACATTAACCTATACCTAACCTAGCCTTGCTGGATCTGACAGAAAACTGTAATAACTCAGATAAGATGAGCAGATTCTCAGACTAAAGTAACGTAGATAAGGTACAGCAGCTGAAGAATACACCATGTTCCACTCAGAAAAGAGCACAAATGTGATGGGCTTATGGTCAGGTCAGGTCAGGGTTTGGCGTTAAGGCCCGACCTGCCTTGTGTCAACAGTCCAGCTGCTGCTGGTGTAATGGTGTGATGAATGTTTTCTTGAATCACTTTGGATCCTCACACCCAATCAGTCCCATCTAAGTACTGTTGCTTTGTGATGCAATCATGTTGATAACTGCGAAGGATCCCAATGAGAAAGTTTACAACATGTTGTGGAATCGATGGCAACTACTTGTGCATAACTACAGTACACACCACCTGAAAGACATCTGATTGGATGAAGCAGTGTTCGGATTTTGATCATTCGTTATTTTCTAAAAAAGAAGAAATAAAATCTTTGCAGGTAAAAAAAGAAATTGAATATCTGGATGTGTTTTTCCTCTGTTTGGTAAGAAAATGTTAAAGCCAATAGGCAGCTGGAGCAGGTCACCAAATACCAGTTTAACCAGTGTTACCCATGTCAAGCTAACTACACAGGGCTTTATTCACAAGTGCACAGCAGATTCCCTTAAAAAATAGAATAGTGTGATACCATATATTTAATGGTTCAAACTGTGCATCCAGCTGCAGAGGTCTGGTTGATTCTCAGCTGTGCTCTGAGTTTGATGTTTGATGTGATGGTTGAGTGTAAACAGGCAGAAACACAGTCATGCAATATTCCTTGGCTTTCTGTCAGTGCTGTCTGTGTGAGTGGATTTCCACATCCCTCCATTCAACAGCTTCGGGGAGTTTCCCAAGCAGCTTTATTCCTCTGATTTCAACCTGGATAGAAGCTCCGTGAGTCGGGTGTATGTGTGCATGTGTATGTATATTTGTGTCTATGTGCTTGTGTGTTTTTTGTTGCTCTGCATGTCTGCGCTTGCTCAGTTGACACAGGCTGTCTCTAAGCTTCCCTGATAAAGTGCTGAATCCCAAAATGGGTCTGTAAGTCTGCCATTCAAAAAGCTTCTCAGTGATTGGAAACACACCAAGTCTCACATACACATACACATACACATGAACACTGAGATAAACCTCATTAATTCAAAACCAAAACCAAAAATTCGTCCCTTGCTACAGGACGAATAAATGTGTTTCAGTTTTAAGGGATTACAGATTTTACAACACAGCATTAACACAATGCACAAACTTGAATATAAGCAGATACAAACACTGGTCTTGCCAAAGCATGTTGATTTAAAACCTGCAGCACTGACACGTTCCATCTTAACTGTGTCTGAAGATAACAACAACATGGTCCAGACTGAGGGAGGGCTCGCTGCCATGTGCTTAGATGTAGACTAGTTTGATTAGTGTGGTGGTCTCAGCTGGTCGCTGTGGTAAGTTACCCAGGCCCACATGGCATCCTCACATTTAAAGTGTTGACAATAATGACATTTAAATTACTGGCAATTTCTATGCTCTTTGCGGGACAAACTGAGCTTAACATTAACATTATGTGGAGCAACAGAACGTCTCATTTTCATACACGTGGAGCGAAATGATGATTTATTTTAAATGTTGAATGCAAATCAAGAACATACAAAGTGCATACTGTAGAAAGAAAGTCCCTCAATCATACAGGGACCTGGAGGAAAATCAGATGAGCAGAGATTCACTCCAGCAAGGAACAACATCAAGGACTCCAGTTCTGGTTCTTCTGTTTAATGTCACTGAGTGTCTTTCTTTGAGGAACTCATCAAAAACTGTGCAACCCTCATCAAAAGTTCAGCCCCAGCTTCAGGGGCTGATTAGAATCATTAATAATAAATTAGCTGAAATCTTTTTATGGCTTTTAATTACTTCACCAGTATTACACTCATCTGTATGGTGCAGTGAGACACCAAATACAGCACATGTACTGTTCCACTGAAGGCTGTGTCCAGATGTCACTTCCCTGTCACTTGGTCGGACATTTTAGCACAGACCAACAGTAATGTGAAACAGCTTTAACATTGTCACAATCTATAGCACTGGATTTTTCAGATCACTTTAATAAACTTTTATGCAAATAATTAAACTTTTTATGAACTAACTCGGTATAAATAAAAATATATGTGCCAACTTCTGACACAAATGTTGTTTCATATCATATTATGTGAAGCCAAGTGTGCCGTATAAAAGAGAAGTCAATAGAAAGACAAATATTGCAGTCAGTTTCCCATTTCCATTACCCACTGTCTTATTGTGTGCGTCTCTTTACCTCCAATCAGTCCATATGTCCCTCAACCCCCCACTCACCTCCACCCAGAGTGGAACAGCCAGGCAGCAGAGGGACATCCCATCCTCCCCCACCCACCATCACCCAGATCTTCCTCCCCAGCCTCAAGAGCATGGAGTTGGGGGTCCCCCAAAACAAAGACCCCTGCATTGTGGGGCTATCCCCCTATTGTCCCTGACACACTGAGGTTTATCAAGGGCTGTGAAAGGAAGCACACTCAGCCCATTCACTGCAGCTGCACTTAATGAGCTTGTTGAAGGCCTGTACTAAAATTGTTAAACACAGGCACTAAATGCTGACATATTCTCTTCTTGCGGAGCCACACTGTCATTAAATCAATGCTGGTTAGTAGCAACAGAGTACCGATGGGTCAGTGATGTGGTCGGCTGAGCAGATGGGTCCGTTATTGTGGTGGACATGATGATGAAATACAGTGTAACGGAAGTATTGTATGTGATGTAGTGGTTATAAAATATAAAAATACCAGAAAAATGCACAGTTTATATTATTTAGTTTCCATCTGTGGTTTTTTTTCGCTTACGGAGGCAGAGCTGCACTAGTGCCGTCGCTCTAGGAATAGTCATGTATGTTGGTCAGTCGGTCCACAACTTTGGACCATTTAATTCTTCAACAACTGTTTCATGGTTCCCCAGAGGGAAGCATCAGTGACCACTTGACTTTTCATCTAGCATCTAGCAGCGTTACGTTTTCACTAATTCAGTGAAAGAAATGTCCTGACAACTATCAGATGGATGTTTGTCAGGTCACAGTTGTGATTTGATGATGATTTGTGATTGGTTTTTGATAGCTGCAAAACAAATGACATTCCCATCAGCCACTGCTGAGTAGCAAACGTTCACATGTGAACATGCTAAACAGAGATTGTAGCCATTACCTTTGTGAGCATGCTGGCAAAAACACAGCTAAAGGCAGAACCATAGAGCCACTGTGACTCAGTTATTGTAAATTTTATTGCGATAGTCGCTGCTTTGACTTTAGTTCTGCCATCCCTCTGACGCATTGCACTCTCATAGTGCTGTTTAGAAAAGTCCATGACGATTGAACTCTTTGACTTGCAGTTAGCATTGCGTTTGAGCTGCACGTCAGTTATTTCTGTTTTACACAAACTGAAAACATAAAATGCTTAATTTTCCTCTAGACAGTCGGTATGAAAGCTGCCATGAACCAGTTATAAGACACATCTCTGTTGCATTTTAGTATTTGGCAGCAGAGAGGCAGAACAGGCAATTATTTCTCACAGTTCATTACTTTATACTCTCTACATGTCTTCAGTATTATTGTTGTTTCATAAAGCTTAAAGTATTTTTGTTCAGCCTGCTGGAAGTGATCAGGCAACCCCCCCTACTGTGGGAACTTTCTGTAAATCTTGGGCCTTTCCCAAAATTCAAATTCGGCTTGTAATTTGTGGTCGGTGGTGGGGTGTGTGTGCACAGGGGGTTGGAACGCATTCAAACGGAGGGCATCCTGTGCAGTGGACTCCCTTACACACACACACTCACACATACATAGGTTATGAACCCACTGTACACATGCACATAAATACACACATGCAGCTGCTGCAATGTGATGTGGGTGATGGCTGATCAGAGAGCAGACTGTCAATCTCTGGTTGGGGAAAATAAAACTTGGCTTTTTTTAACAGACAGCAGAGGAGTTGGTTAAAGAAATAATAAATAGAAAGGAGACGGTTAGCGTTGAGTTCTGAGTGGTTTGGCCTCTGAGCTCTGAGGTTCCTCTTATTTAGTCCCTCTGCTGTTATCAAGGGTGCACTGATCATCCCTGTTTTGTCATTCTTCCTCACTTTTTTTTGTCATGGTGGGGTTTAACTGTCGGGGGAGGGGTGGTAGAAGGTTAAGAGGTCTGTCCTTTTCTCTTTCTTTCTCCTCCCC
This sequence comes from Selene dorsalis, assembly GCA_900303245.1. Classification (NCBI taxonomy): domain Eukaryota; kingdom Metazoa; phylum Chordata; class Actinopteri; order Carangiformes; family Carangidae; genus Selene; species Selene dorsalis. The sequence continues at coordinate 6,604 of OMNW01019442.1, read as the reverse complement.
ATATGACCGACGGTCCATTGAAGAGCAATGGCATAATGTGTTGCCGTGGGCAAGGGAGGAGGGGAAGTGGGGGATCTCCTCCTCCTACTCCCCTCAGTGCGTTTGGTTTGGCTGCCTCTCAGAGCGGCAGCAGAGGCCACCGAGCTCCTCTACCCTTTCGTCTTCTTGCGTTTATTTTTCCCTGCTCCATGTCCCAGAGTGGGTGGAGAGAAGCTGGAGGCTTCGAACTCCCCCACACCCCCCTCCTCCCCCCTCCTCAGGCAAACAGAGACCTGCTGGGGCTCAAGCAAGCAGCAGCTCTTCTCTTTCCTCTGGATCTACATGGTGCTCTCATTCAGGACATTTTTCTCAGGGCTGCAGCTGCCTACAAATTTTTTTTTTCTTTTTAGTATTTTTTTTCTTCTTTTTTTTCATTGCAGCTCTCTCTGTTGGGTCCACTTTGACCTGGACCTGGTGACCTGATGGCTCATATTTGGGCCTGGCTGGGCAACCAGCAGTCCTCCTCAGTGTGAGGCAGGTGTCTCTGAGAAAGGAAGCTGCAAGAAGCAACATGAGTTTGATGCTGTGCCGCTGGGAGCAGAACAATTTCACCATGAAACTGGTAGGCTGGACACTTCCAGGTCATCAGAGGTCAAGCACTATTGGGCAGTTAAATCTGACAGGATTTCAGGTCTTTTTCTTTTCCATGCATATATAACATAAAATCACATCTTGACAGTTTTTTTTTAACACCAGCACAGTCACACCTTTATTCTGCCTATCTCTGATGACGCTGCAGCTTCGGGACATGTCTCTTTTCTTTTCTTTTTTTCTCTATTGTGTGTTTATGTATCAGTGAAAATGCTTGTCTCATCAGCCCAAAGCCTTACAGTAACCGTGGTGTTGAATTGCAGGCATCCAATGGATTAGTGGCGGTTAGTTTTAATATCGGAGGAAAGTGCTGAAGGCGTGCATCCCCGTTTTCCCCTCACCTGATACTAGCTTTACTTTGATGTCTCCATGGCAAGTTAAAATAGGCTTAGCGAGGACTTGAACCAGAGTTCTGCAGCACATCCATGAGTGTGTGTGTATCTGTGTGTGTTTGTGTGTGTTTCCCTTTCAAGCATTCATAAGAAAAGGAGAGTCTGTGGTTCAGCTTTGTTGCCCACTGTGTGGTGTGATGTACTGTAAGTACAATGCTGCAGAGATGGTAAATATTCAACAGGATCTGGTGCGCTGTGATAAAAAAGAGTGGCGGTCAGGTGCAGCGAGGCCATGTGGTGCAAACAAATGAGAAAAAAAGATCTTTGTAATAGCTGATGTGTATGATAAAAGAAGGAAGCAGTCGATTTAATAAAAGTCAATTTCGTATAATGAGCACCCTGTTGAGTTTACACATAACACAGGTGGACGGGACACACTCTCTCTCTCTCCCCCCCCCCCCCTCCCCCTTCC
>OMNW01019438.1:2561-32249 GCA_900303245.1 Selene dorsalis | reverse complement strand
AGGCAGATAAGATCCAATCAGGGAGCATCATCATTGTTTCCAAAGGCCTCTGTTATTGCCTGTCCAGATTATGACATGGGCCTCCATCCATCCATTTATCCATCCATCCATCCATCCATCCATCCATCCATCCATCCATCCATCCATCCATCCATCTTAGAGATGCATTTTGAACTGAAAGCGTAGAACTGCGGCTGTAGCTTACTACTGCTTGAAAACAGACTGAAACATCAGATAAAGGAGATTAATGTTCTATTATCAAAGACAATACCTTAAATTTAAGTCTGCTCATCCTGTCTAACTAGAGGATCCTCTAAATGTGTAATCCTCTACAATCCCATATTCCTGTGCTGTAGTAATTGTTCTGTATACCTCTATTTAATGTTGATCAACATCTATCATCCATGTGCACTTTCTGAACCTTGGCCGCCTACAGCCACTGTACAGACACTGTACTCCTTCCCACCATGTTCTCTTCAGACTTTTTCTTCTACAACTACCCACAGTGTTGGTTAACTGGCTCATTGCAACAAACCAGATCTATTTGTTGTTGCTCCATGCCGCTAACCGTGACTAGACATCTTGACTACATTGTTTATTATACTGTTGGCTACTGTGTTCTGGCACACCATCCACCACTGATATAACCCTTCAGACCGTCTCCGTGGTATTAGTTTGGACTTGTCAAACACAGATACTTTTTGTTAATGGCTGCATTTCATTCAGATGCATCAGGGCCGGGGTGACGATAATGTACACGCTGTGTTCCTGGGAAACCCACAGAGGATTTTGGTTTTGTTTTACTTGCTATCGTCATACTCCTTAGTTACAGGAATTGGTCATTGATGTCTCAGTATTGACATCAAGCCTACTCCACATTCCAGCCAGGAGGAGTCATAAAGTTGATGGCGGCTTTATTGGTCTCAGCTGGGAGAAGGGTTATAAAAAGGAGTGTGTAGGGTCACTGCAGCATCATGATTACATCTTGATCCTACCGGGAGGACTAATGCATTCTTCATAATAATGATTATCATTATACTGACAAGAATTCATGGCTGTCATTGACAGTGTCTTTCCATAATCTATTTGATTACAGATGCCATGCTAATCTATTTACAAATGCACGACTGCAGTTGCCAAGCAGCTTCACTTCACTTCAGTGAGTCCCATTTGGCACGAGTCAATACCAAAACAGGAAGTCAATAACGTCACTCTCTCCCTATTCCCCACTTTCTCTCACTCCACTGCTTCCTGGGAGTAGACAGTAGACACAACACACACACACACACACACACACACTAGAGCACATGATAGACACACACAGGCACTCTGTAACTCATAAACTCCCCCTTCCCCCAAGTCTGGTGGAAATGCTTTTAACAGCTGCCTTTAGAATGAAGTTCCACTACACCCATGTACACTCCTGAGGGAGCCACCCTGCCACACACACGCACCACATACACTGCACACACAATCTACCCAAACACCCCCTACAAGGCTGTGGATGTAATAAGGGCGTCCGGTACCCTAGCGGGGGCCCTGGCTCACACAGGAAATGGAGTAGCTGACCAGATCATGAGGGATGTCAGCAGGAAGAGAAGACACGAGTATGACCAGCACCAGAGAAGAAGAAGACTTCAAAAGGCTCAAAATGTGCATGAAAACAGATGATAGTATTCTTGAGTGAAATGACCTATGTATAAAAAAATAAAAAAATCACTAATTACAGCATGCTTCCTCTGAATATGCTGAATTTAGGTTGTGTGCTGTTCATGTGCTGTTGTTTGGATTTGAAACACACACTAAAATAAATGTTGTAATTTACACTAAGTGGCCCGTTTATCAGATTCACCTATCTAAAAACTAATGTAGTCAGCTCTGCAGTAAATCCAGACTTCATGAACATTACAATATTCAGGTGGGGATTCAACCTGATGATCTTTCTCTTTGATACAAATATAGTTTGTGTGAAACACCTCTTAGCAACATGGTACAACTCCACAGCTACACAGGCCACGCAGGAGCAGACAAAACAGCAACAGATACTGGACATCATAACCTTCATAAAAAGAGATGGTGGTGTTGTTTTCTGGGGTAGTTTACCAAGTAGCAACAGTTGATGTTTTTATCTTAAAAATGTGAGGGATTAGTGAAAAAAGATCCATCACAGTTTCCTTTAGGTTGTTTAGTTTTAGTTTAGTCTATGGACCAGCTGTGCAAAGCTGCTCTAGAGACTTTTTAGGATTATATAGACTATGCTGTGCTGTACTATGTGGTGAACTAGAACCTTCCAAATGCCTTTATATTGATCAGCTAATAGATGTATCTTTTCAGCTTTGCTAATAATAAACCATCTGCCTTTATACTTTAAGTAATCCAATAGACATGAGCTCAGCGGTTCAGGTTGACCTTGTTCAAAATGAGCTTTTTTTTTCAGAGCCAAGATGAAAAAGTCTCATTCACCACAAGGCCAAGCTACTCACCTAAACCTGACATTATACAGCATGTAATACAACAGGCTACATTATCAGCCTGGCACATGCTAAATAAGATCCAACACCAAGAGTTCAGTGATGTGATGACATCACTACTTCTGAAAGCATATAAAGTCAATAAAGTGAGTGTCATTTTGTTGTGCATCATTTCTTTAGACCAAAACCTTGACGTTGTTGCAAAGAGCTGAGCTTACTTCATCCAGCTTTCATAAACAAGCATAAGAGAGGGAGATTCATTCCCCATTCTTCATACAGGACTCAATATGTGAACATGTCTGTATTCTGAGATGCTTTCATGCTACAGTTCCACCAGTCCCCTCGTCCCCCACATTACAACCAACCAGGACAATAAGCTCCAAGTTTCTCCTCTACACATTATTCATTGAACTAAACGCAGAGCTGTCTGTCTGTCTCCAGCTCTCCTCTCCAACCTTCCCCGGGTGTAATATGACGGTCTGTACCCACGAATGAGCAACTGCGAGCCACGCATTGAATTATTTTACATCTGTGTGTGGAGGCTGGTGAAGGCGAGCTCGGCCTCTTTCGCAACAGTTCAGCTCAGCGCTGGAGAGGAACTGACAAGTGATGCAACCAGAGCAATAATGCGCCAGAAATCGATACAATATTTCCGCTCCGCATTCGCGGACCGTTTCGCAACAAATCCACCATTGCGCACTGCTCTCGCCGCTCGCAGCGGCGCGCACACACGCAATGCACAGGGCCAGAAATACCTCCAGGTAGGGCTGAAGACTGGAACAATTCAAGGCGACCCGACACAGAGAGGAAAGAAGTGTAAAAGCACAAAGACTCTCAGGGCCTACCTGTTCTTCATCCGCCGATAAAGTAGCTGCCATGGTTCCGTCACTTCTCCGACCACCTTTCGCCGAGACGCGTCCTTTTCATAAAGTGGAAGATAACGGAGATGTCTGTGTGTCTGTCCCTCGTGTAAAAACGGGGTTTAGGGGTTGTCCCTCTCGCTCAAAGTTGAAGGCATCTGAATCGCTGCAGTATGAGCTGAATATTTCTCTTTTTTTTTCTTGAAACTGTTTGACTGTTGCAAACGCGCGAGCCAATTAACCTCAATCTGCCATCCAAAGTATAGAGAGGAAAGCCGCTGATGTTGTGTCAGATTTCACCAAGGAGAACAGAGAGAAGACAGGGAGGAAGAAAAAAAAAAAACAGAGGACTACACTCGAGCAGCTAGACGAGGCTCTGCTTCGGCTCGATGAGAAGTGGGTTCAGACCATGATCTGCCGCTCATCCAGCTAACCTGACACAGATCAGAGGACGGCAGCTGCCCGCTCACTCCTTCATGCCATGAATTGCAAGTTTTTAGCTCTGAACGTTGCCTTTATGTTGTGTGAGAGACAGCCCTGAAGAGCGAGAGAGAGATTGAAGGCTATTCTTTCTGCATGCCGCTCTACCCCCTGGTGGTTAACACCAGAAAATGACAAAAGCTCACTGACCTCCGCCTTCATTCATAAAAATAGGAAACCAAACAGGAAAATCACCATTTTGAGTGTCAGTTTGCTTCTTCAGGCAGCAGGACGACTCTGAAAAACTGGACTGGATTTTAGAGATAGAAATGAAACCACACGCACTGTACTACATGAAGTCAGCTTCCACTCAGAATGTCTTGTGTGGACTTCTTCAATGTTTCTCTCTCAGTGTAGATTAACATAGCTAGTTAGCTAGCTAGCTGTGTTCAGAGTTGAACACAAGAAGGCTATTTTCAAATTAATTTGCGGATATATCTCCACTCATACCTTTAAGCAAACCTTTCAGGACACGTGCATATATGTTTTCTGACAAGAAGAAGATAGATATGACTGTCGAATGAGCCATGGTTAGTAAAACATGAAGCTACAGCTACAGGTTAGCTACCTTACTGTTAGCTACCTTACTGTTAGCTCACCTTAGCATGAAAACAGGAACATCTATCCTGCTAATTTAAAAACAACCGTATAGAAGTGCTCGAATTAACATGGTCTGTCTAATATATTAAATATACTTAATGAATAAGTATAATAAAATAATAAACTAAGCCTATACAAAAATCAGTTTGCCGTTTCATTACTTAAGAGACTAGCCTATTTGTTTCTGCAGTTTCCTGCCAAACAGTGACAGTTACTGCTCTAAACCAGGAAATGGTGAAATTTGTGATATAAATGAAAGGAAAAGTTTATTTTTTTGCAACATACACTATTTGCTTTTTCACTTATTCTTAGATAAAAAACAATGCAGATACTAAGACAAAAAGTAAACTGTAGCTATACAGCCAGCAGATTTGTTAGCTACTTACAAAGACTATAAACACACAAAAAGTGGTGTGTTAAGAAAAGAAAAGATTATGTGTGGGCAAGAAACAGACTGACACAGAGCCTGTAAAACCATGTCAGCTTTGGAAAACAAACAGGATATGAGGTGTTGCCAGTGAGTTATGAGGTGCTTTAGGCTTGTCACACTAAGCAAACTAGCGGCTGCTACTGTGGCTTATTATCATGAGAATGAGAGGACACTGCCAGAAAGCAAATAAGCGTATTTCCCTAAATGTGCGTAGGCAGACTTGATCTTGTGACAGGAGCTGGTTTCAAACCCAGTTGTGGTCAAACATGCAATGTGTGTATTCATACTATGGTTCATACTTCATGCGTCTGCATGTCCAATGCACTTTTCAGGGAGAATGGAAGCATTTCATGATTAACTAAAAATGTATATATTTTTAGATTCTATACTTTAAAAAGAGGGTTAAATGAGAGTTGTATTTTGTTTTTAGCAGTTTACCTTTCCTGTAAAGGAAAAAAAAACATGTCTGATTAATTATTATTTACGTATTTTTATGGCTTTTTTGAGGGGATCTGTCAGTGTGGTGTACATCAGCTATCAAATATGCCATTTTTGTGCACATTTAAGTATCGGCTATAGGTCTTCATTACAACAACACCCCCCAAACTATTACGCATGGAACAAAGTAAGAGGAAATGATTAATAACTGGAGAAGGCCCTTCTGTAAAATTTTGTTTCAAGAACAGCAATTTAATTAGTGAAACTCTCAACTCATTCACCCTCCAGGCTACGTAATAATCCAGTACGCTTTACAGGAATTGCATGACATCATAGGAAACAGAAAATACCCAACAGAATGATGAAGTTGCTGTAATATGACCCACAGACACACACAGGTCTCCGTAGGAACATCATCAGCTGCTAATATATTTCAGAAGGGAGGCTGATTCGAGTGCAGTTAAGTGAATGCATTTCCTGCAAGATTATTGATGAGTTACCTTGATGTGTTCCTAATGAGACTGTAAAAGTAATGTGATGCAACCCAGGGTGAAAGAGTGGGAAAGAAAGAATGGAAAGATTTCTCAGTGTTGTGTTCATGCCCTTGTCAAAGATATCTTGTTATACTTGTGAAGAAGTAAAAGCCATTTGAGCAGGCCAACCATTGGGAGTTATAGACAGGTTTGGAGCCCTCAACCACACTAATCAGGCACCAGCACTATCGCCCAACCCATAGCTCTGATACCAGCACAGTCCATTTCAAGTAAGCTCTTGGCAAGATGCCTTGTAGTGACACAGATGGTGAACAACCATTTCCAAATCAATCCAGCATCGTGATTTCTGGCCATAGTCCAAGGTCATCGAATAGGCCTATTTGTGTATTTTGTTGCTCATCTCTCCTTTATCTGAATACAAGTCACAGTAGGAGCTGGATCTGCTCTGTGTGGGGATGGGGAGGGAGTAATATCATAGGAAGAGTGTGATTTTCCCGACATGGGGCCTAAGAATTTGCTAATCAGCAAGTTGCAGTGTGGCTTTATAAGGGCAGTGCAGTTCTGTCTTTAAATCTAGTCAAGCCAACATACGGATACATAGAGATAAATCTACCTGTGGTATTTGTTCGTCTGCGCAGCTCTTTTGCTATGTCCAGCTTTACCTGCGGTTTTGTCACATTTTTTTTCACCTGACATTTGGCTCTTGCCTCCCTCCTCCTTTCATCTTCTCAGTGTAACTCACATTATTAAATTATTTTCAGGCCCAGAATTTGGGTGAATTAGCATTTTCACTCAGTTAGTCGGTTTGTGGCACGTCTGCTCTGCATATCTGACTAGCCAAGTGTTTCAACTGCACCATTTTCCCAAAAACAACAGAGGGTGAAGTCAACAAAAACTGATGAATCACATAAATTTCATTCAACAAGTCTGTTACAAACTGCCTTGTACAAAGACAGTGTTGGAACAAACTGCTACTATGCCCTACAATGCATTATTATGACAACACTGTATTGCAGGAGGTAGAAGAGCTGAGAGTAAAAAGCATATGCAATTTGTCCAGCAGCAAGATAATGAGCTAAAACTTCAGAAGAACTCAACAGTGGCTGAACGTGATGGGAGATCAGCACAGTCTCCAGACTGAAACTCTGTTGCACTGGTTTGGGATGAACTAGACAGAAAGCAAAGAAAACTACAAGAACAAGACATTTGTGGGAACCGTGGTAGTTAGTAACAACTGGAAAAATGTAGGTGTTCTGAAACATTTGACCAGTAATGTAGGTACATCCATGAGCTGTTTGTTTCTTTTACACAAATAACAAGATCCCACAATAGGCAAACTGTATGTAAAATGAGGCGTGAGAAAGTCTTGAAAACCAAAGGGAAAAGGGGGGTGGACAACAATAGACTTCCTGTGAAACCAGCTGACATCATGTCATTTGGGGAAATGGGATTGGTAAACTCTAAGTCCTGCCTACAAAATATCCAGCCTGACAAAAAGGTCTCTGAGAGCATCAAACACTTAACAGATGGAGGCCTGATTTAATTTACTGCGCCAGTCAATCAAGGCTAGAGACAGAGATTAAGGTACTTGGTTTCCAAAAAGATCAGTTTACTCCAAGATGTTGTCACATCACATTCTTAACTGGATTTTTTCAAAGAATCACATATATATTGAGCCAAACTTTGTGGACCTACAGCTGTCTTGGGATGTGGAGGTCATGCCCTCAGTGTTATCTCTGGGAATGTGGAGTTGTCCGTGACCTGACGAAGACCTTTTACAGTTACAAACATACTACAGATGGTGGGTTTTGAATCCTTATACAAGTACGGCAGAGGTAGCATTGGCTTATTCGCTTCCTTGTTGAGAGTTAGGTGAGAAAATTGCTACCACTCTTACGTGTGTGTGTGTGTTAATTATAGGCCTACATCACGCAGCTTGTTGGGTTAGCTTAGCATAAAGACTGCAACAACACTCTTGCAGTACTTCAGCTCAGTAATTAAATGTCATCCCTAAAACAATGTGTTGTTACATGACAGCTTTAGACGGGCATGGAGATGGATTTTGTCACCTGGCAGTCCAGCTGTTTCCGTGTTTCCACACCTCATGTTAAGCTAAGATAACCGAATACCTTATGTACAGCTTTTGTTGGCCAAACTGTTACATTGTTACAGACACTAGAAAGGCAAAATACATTTTTCTTCTCTTTCGACAAGATAGGCAACAAACTTTACCTTGAGATTGACTCTTACAAATATGCTCTAAGTATTTCATTGGCAAACATTCAGTATGTCATGTATGTGAGAGGCGTGGGGGCGGTGCCTGTGAGAATTTGGATTTGAACTCATTATTTGTCAAATCACACCGATAGCCCTGTGCAAACCCACGAATCAGCATGCATCCTCAGCACTTCAGACAATAATACCAAGAACTAAAAACCAGTCACAGAGGTTAAACATCCTCTGTTTGACAGGTGCTGAAGAGTTTCAGGAGAAACATGAATCTTCACCTTTGTCTGCTTCACTTTGTAATGTGGCTTTTCAAGTAAGCATCATTGCATGTGTCAGCCTTTGCATGTGTGTGGGAGACTAAGAGCGCTCTGAAAAGTGTAACTGTGGAGTGACAGGTGCTGAGTTCCTGGAAAGTGATCGGTGCTGCTGACTAATACCTGGAGTCTTGCACTAACCACATGCTCTCTGTGAGAGACCGGTAGGTGCAGAGGTGACTGAATGTGAAAGACAGAAAAACATCCGACTGTACTCCATGAACTGCCTTTATCAAACATCTTGCTCTGAAATACTACACTAAACTTTAGAGGTTATTGTAGAAATCTGACTCCTATTGTTTGCACACGTCGACCGATGACGCAGTGACACAATGAGACTTGATTGTGAAGCCAACTCACTCAGTCAACATCACTGTAATGTATAGTTTTCGGTCCTTGTCTACATTTAGGTAGAAGTGAAATCTCACTAAAAATGACCAGAACCTGCAATTACTAAACCCTTCTATCTGATGTTTGGTGTTTTCTGCTTGCTATGCTTTCCAGGAGGTATTGCGTGATGAGGTCTTGCAATTGTGGTGTGGTTTCCTTGAGCTGCATTTTGCACCCTCCTCCTCCTCCTCAGTTGGTGATCTCTTACGTTTCCCAGAATGACTTATAATAATCTCCAGGGCAATGATTGATCATGTTACTTTCATCTGTTCCGTGTAGGTGGTGATAGCAATAGTGATACCATCACAAAGGAAAGGAGAAAATAACATTTGTTTTTTTTTCCATTGTAGAAAAAGTGAGTAGTGGCAAAATCACACCTGTCTCTTGACACAAACGCCGGCTATCTTTAAACTTTTACTGGGACACTGTGACGCGCAATATACCAAGAAATAACAAACTAAGGCCGGAATGACGTATTCAAAATACTCTCAATTTAAACCACAGCTAAGGTAGCAGCTCTGAGGCTGCACCCAGCAGGGATTTGAGTCAATGCCAACATCAGCATACCAACATCACCACAGTGACGATGCCAAAATGCAAACAGTGATCAGTAACAATGTTAAATGACATCTTAGGTTACAACATGGCATTGTGTCATTGGTTAATTGACATTAAATAAGAGTACAGCTGAGGAAATGACAGTTCACGAGCTGATAATGAAGCGTGATAAACGTGAAGTGACGATTCAAGTTTCATCCAAATCGGTTCAACAGTGATTGAAACTTTGAAACAAAACTCATCAACCAGAATAAAAGTCTCAGAATCTCAAGTCAGTCTCAGTAAGATGCTCCCTCTGAGGACCACAAACAATGTGTCAAACATCTATAGGATTTATCTGGTGGAGATATCATGGCCATCCAGTAGTTGTGGAGATATTTGAGTCTGAACCAATGTGGGAATCCATCCAACAATTCACTAGTTTTGAAGTTTACACCGTTACCTCAGCTCACTTCAACGTCTTGAGAGAAACCTCGTGGTAACAGGTCTCAGGATTTGAAACCGACAACTTTCAGTTTAAACCAGAAACTAAACTTCAAAAGTACAGTGTCATGTCTCTAAAAAGAGGAGAACAAAAGGAATGAGGATCAAGTCACCTCCCTTCCTAAGATATTTGCAACCTGAGTCAATCTTAGGTGTTCTCTGTCAGAGTATGTTGGATCAGGTCACTGAAAAGTTGTCAGCTCTGCCAGACACTTCACAAGTCTTTTCCTGTTGACAGTTTCCACCCAGTTCTTCACAGTTACGCAAATAACACAGTAGGCTGTGTGCAGAGAGGAAGAGATGCTCATGAATTCTGCTGATGACCGCTGGCATTATGAACAGCAGCATGAGTCACGTCTTACCGTACTCTGAAACAACAGCTACTTGAAGGTACACTGGCAAGCAAGTGTAATTAGATATATATATATATATATATTCTGTCCTTTTTCTGTTTATTTTGTACAGCTTTGTTTGATGCATGAATATATTTTAAAGTTTTGTGAATTGTATGATAGTATTTTACTTGTAGTCTAATTTTAAATTTCTCCATGTTACGTATCTCATATAGAAAACTGTTTTTTAGATACTGCAGATCTTTCGACAGCTACAAAAATGGCAGCACAGTGAATAGTAATGCAGTCCAATAAAAACATTTATTTAGAAACTTGCACTTTAAAACACTTCAGCAATGTTAAACTCTGTACTGAATTGTAAAAGCCTATGCTGCTCGTGCTGTTCAGTATGAGCACAGCTCACAGGGTCTGACCAGTCAGCAACATCTAATCCTCCAAAACGACCGAGTGAATCCTTAACTCTCCATTGCTCAAAAAATCTGAATATGCATCGGTGAAAAACAACTGACAACAGTAAGGATGAGACATTTCTTATGTGAAATCTGTTTAAGTGCACGAAGAGCAGAGCAGCAAAAACGTTACATAAGACACCTGTTGTCCTCTTTTTTGGAGCACATGCAACCACCTATGGTTTTATGAAAGGGATGTGTGTGACACAGTGACATTGTAAGGACAGTGGCTAAATGCTGTGCAATTATTCCCAAGGAAACTGTTTGTTTCCAAGTTTTGCAGCATGTTGCAGTGAAGATGTGAATGTTTTTTGTAGCCAAAATAAAAACATATAGAGTATGGCTCTACTAATCTGCACGCTGAGGGCATCCTGAGCGGTGCCGGATTAGAATTAGCCATGCTTTGTAATTGGTCAGATCTGCAAAACCATTCAGCAGACATTCTAAAGAGCCATATGTGGGCTGATGCCATTCAGAAACACTGTTGGCAATTTGCATCTAGTTAGGCCTCCCGCTCAGTTCTCCATGTTCACCTCCCTTATTGGATTTTGATTCAGAAAGTTCAGAGAGTCCGCGCTGTCCTGGCTCGGCGTGGACAGGTACTCTAACTCGTAGCCTCCGCTCCTGTTGGCCGGGCGGACTTCGCTTGATGTTTTTTTGTGCTCCAGGATCTGCTGCAGCTGGTGGCTGGCATACTCTGGCTTGGTGGTGAGGGGTCCTTCAGGCACCTCTATACCCAGGATGTCGGTGACCATGTAGGGGCGAAGCCAACCCACCAGAGGAGTGCTGCCAGGAGTATAGTGGGTCTGCCGGTGGTAGAAGAGGAGTCCATCTACCTGCAGCCAGAATATTAAACTGATCAGCCATATATATTTATATATACACACACACACAGTTGAGAACGAAATTATTAGCCCCCCTTTGAAAATGTCACTTTTTTGTAAGTATTTCCCAAATGCTTTTAAACAGAGCAAAGAATTTTTAACACAGCCTTTTCAAACATCACAGCTGTATTTTGAATGCTTGTTGCTATCTCTTCCAATATGACAATGACCAAAAACACAGGTCGCTCCTAGTGAAGAACTACCTCCAGAGGACCAAAGTGAATGTTTTGGACTGGCCTGTACAAAGCCCTGACTTGAATCCCATTGAAAATCTGTGGGGTGGACTGAAGACCAAGGTCCATGCCAGAAGGCCATCAAATCTGGAGGAGCTTGAGAGATTTCCTAAAGAAGAATGGGCTGGGACTTCACAGGAGATGTGTCAGAGACTTGTTGAAAACTAAAACAAACAACTGCACTCTGTTATCCAGTAGAAAGGATACACAACTGACTGTTAGCATCAGGGGGGCTAATGATTTTGACCCTGGTAGTTTTTGGTTTTTGTAAAATAATTCCATTTCTGTGTGTAAAGTAAATTAATGCAAGCGTTCAAAATAAAGCTGTGATGTTTGAAAGGCTGTGTTACAAAAAAATCTCTGCTGTGTTTAACAGCATTTGGGAAATACTTCGACTACTTTTTATACTATAAAAAGTGACATTTTCATAGGGGGGCTACTAATTTCATCCTCAACTGTGTGTGTGTGTATATATTCATCTTTTATTTAATTTCAAATATATATTGACTTATTTTTACACAAACAGATCATTGCATCCATAACGTTCAGGATTTGTCAGACTCTCCACTCTACCAACAATGTGCAACAACAGATTAAGTGTGTGGTGGTGTGTAGTTAAGCAGTTTAAATGATCTCTTCTTACGCTGAAGCTGTACTCAGCTGCCAGGGCTTTCTGAACTGCTTCTCCTGTGCAGTCTGTGCTTTGGAGGCTCACAAACCGGAACTGTGGACCAAAAAAAAAAAACCCAGAGCACCATGATGTTAGTTCACGACATGTTGGTTCTTGTCAAGTATGAGAAAATTGCTCTCCGGTGCTGCACGGACTCAGCATGGTTTCCACTGAGCTGGGCCACAAGCACTGAAGGTTTAGAGGTGGAACTCAAAGTTCACTCGAGCACCATAATCTAAGATTTGTGTGCAATAATACCTCTAGTACACACTTTATCCCCAAGACAGTAATGGGAGATTTAGCTTTAATGTTCCTTTGTCTTGTTTTCCACTGAGGAACTTTAGGTTCAAACTCCGGACTTTATTCTTCCCATAAAGGGAAATTAAGTGCAGCATGGCATAAAACACAACATGAAAACAACTAAGTAAACTAAACTGAAAACTAAAAGTGGGGAGGAGGTAGAGAGGGTGTATTCCTGTTTCTGGTACTCACAGGGTTGCGTTTGGCAATCTCTGATAGGCCGTCTGTCTCCTGGACTTTGGACTGGAGCCAGTAGAAGCGGAACTCAGTCTGTTGATGAGAAAACAAGCACTGTAAACAAAAAACTCCCATTTCAAATCCAGAGCCAATGAGATGGGCAACCTGGTAAAAAAAAAAACACACATCTGTGGCCCAGACTTTGCTACTTAAGCAATTAGACAAGCATTCCTGGATTGTTGGAGGATTAGACGGCGGTCTTACCGGGCAGTCATAGACTGGGTGGCCTCTCCAGCACATGACGTCCAGGATGTAGTATGTTCTGTCCACTTCGCTGTAAATGCAGTCGAGGATTGTGTAGTCTGCATGGGGGCAAACACCAAGCCCGACTTACACATGCAGAATTTACAGGTATACAACTCCTTAATGGTGACTGACAATATCATCTTTACTATTATTGACTTAAAAGGCCACATACTGTTTGAAGTGTTGCTCCATAAGAAGATGTATTTGTGAGGAAGACCAAAAAGTCTTCTCAGTGTAGTTTTATTATGTTCTCTCTGGAGCAACAACAGGTCAGCGGGCCAATCAGGAGAGACACTCTGAGTTTTTCCTCTAATTGGTTGACTCAGTAAACTTGTAGCAGCTTTTAGGTAAAAAAAAGAAATCAAATTCTGGAGGGTTTGATGGGGGGTCGACGCAGGCTCTGTCTCTGTATTCAGAACCTGAGCCTGAAAATGGAATGAGCACTTTGATACTTCCATTTAACAGAACGCAATAAGAATATTTAAGATATTTGATGTGATTATCATTCTGCACCACTGGCACCATTATTTAATGTTGCGATAGTGTTTGGGTTGTGCAAAACCATTTAATGTTTTGGGACAAAAATTAAGCAAAAGAATCTCAAGACACTAATAACCTAACCCCCTCCAACACCTCATGGCTGGTGCAACAATGAACAACTAATGCTGTGAAACATTTTAGCTGCAAAGGGTTAAAAAACAAATCTGTTCCCAGGCACATAGACGGAAAAAAGCAAGACTATTCAAAGGTAATAGTAATAATATCACCTCTTCACTGGGTGTTTTGGTTCGATCACTGACCCCTACATGTCTACATTTTCCCTTTGAATATTCCCTTATGTTGCAACAAATGTCTAAATATTAATTTACTGAGATCACAGATCCATTAAACAGTCTTATATATTCTATTCAGTCATATTTGATACTTTTGGATAATGTGGGATCTTAAAATACATTTGAGAAGTTAAAATAAAGTTGTGAGAGTCTGCTCAAAGCTTGCTGGTGTGATAGGTGGAGGTTAAAAAGATTTAAAAAATAAATAAATAAAAAAGTAAGCCTCATGAGATGAAAGAAGAGTCTCCTTTTGGTGAAACACTTGTGTGTGTTGTGAAAATGGCCAGGCGGTCCATTTCAGTGAGCCGCTAACCCTCCAGAGATACAAGCGACCCTCCTACCTTTTCCCATGGCAGAGTTGTGTCTGTTCCCACCAGGCAGCAGGGAGGGGAAGCGGTTCACACAGTAGCCACTTTTAGTGTATGCTGCAGTGGAGCCCTGCAGAAACACAGTCAAAAACGCCATTGGAGGGAAGAGACAGCAGACACTTGGTTAGCTGGAATTCTTCTCTTGGTCAGCTTTATGGTCTACATCCTTACAGAGGCACGTGTGTACACCGATCAGACATATCATTCTGTCCACCTGCCTGATACTGTGTTGGTCCCTTTTGCTGCCAAATACACAACAAACTGTGATGCACTGTGTATTCTGACACTTTTCTATCAGAAGCAGCATGAACTTCTTCAGCAGTTTGAGCAACAGCAGCTGGTCTGTTGGATGGGACCACACAGGCCAGCCTTCTTTCACTGACCCTTGGCCCTGACCCATGACCGGTTCCCCACTGTTCCTTCCTTGGTCCACTTTTGATAGATCCTGACCACTGCAGACCAGGAACAGCTACAAGAGCTGCAGTGTTTCAGATCTCTGACCCAGTCGTCCTGGTCAAACTGGATCAGATCCTTACACTGCCCATTTTCCTGCTTCTAACACATCAACTTTGAGGACAACATGTTCACTTGCTGCCTGATATGATGAAGTGTTATTCACTTCACCTGTCAGTGCTCAGAATGTTAGGCCTGATGGGTGTTTATGTAGCATTATGACACTATCTGACACTGGCCTCTGAAATCTGGCTTGAGTCACAGTTAGCTTGACCTAAAAGCCTTACCGACTTTTCTACCTAAGAATCTCCACCTATTCACACACAGGGTCAACAGGAGATTTACATCACCAACATATATCTAGATAAATCTTCCCCCAAAAAACAAAACATATTTTAAGATAGGTCTGATTTTGACAAAAAAAGTTATCATTGCATGACATCTTCCACTGTTAGGCAGTAAATGAAGAAAAAAATGTGTTCTCATTTATCAAACAAAAATCACAATGACTATTTTTGGCTTGCTTGTTCTTAATTATAATTAACTTGGAATCACTAATTTAATTAATATCATCTAGAAAAACAACAACACATCATCACTGCAACAAAAAACAACTGGCTGATTACTTGATAATTGATTGGTCCCAGTTCTATATACAGTAGGATCCACTCTGCCACTGAAGCCTCATACATCAACATTTAAGAGCATATTCTCCTTGGAGCTGCCTCTGTGCATTTACAAATAGAGCCACACAGCAACTTTAAACACTCACTATCATATTGTGTAACTCTGACAAATGCCTGAGTGCTTGTGAGCAGATGAAAAATGTAATTTAGCTC
The DNA here is from genome assembly GCA_900303245.1 of Selene dorsalis. Taxonomy (NCBI): domain Eukaryota; kingdom Metazoa; phylum Chordata; class Actinopteri; order Carangiformes; family Carangidae; genus Selene; species Selene dorsalis. The sequence goes on along the minus strand of OMNW01019438.1, from coordinate 16,637 downwards.
TCCTCCACCACTGAGAGCCTTCTGCTCTTTCTGTTTTTGCAAAGGAGCTTCAGTATTAGTTTTTTGTAGCAAGTGGTGTTTCCAACATTTGTCGATTGATGGGGTCAAGGGCTGAAATTGGGAACCAGGGACTAACTGACAGTAGGTGTACAGTCATTATATTGTAGATGGTTGAATCACAGGGTGGGGAGTGTTTGTGCAACACAGGTTACAGGACAGGACAGGCACTTTTTTTTTTTTTACCAGTTACCAGCAGTTTCACATTCATAATTATTTTCAATCTTTTTCATTTCTCCTGAACCATGGGACTGATACAACACAGTGTGAGTGAGGTCATGTCTGCCGCGGATTAGACTACCACAAAATAATATGATGCTGTAAGAAAATAAATGAGAAAGTTCTGACAACTTTTTTTTTTTTACAAGTACTTTTTGAGAGCTAATTTCACTTCTCCTGATTTATGTCTCATGATGATCTTGAAATGCTGCAGAAGTCATTAATACTTACTAATGGGAGAGCTGCGGTTTCTAACAATTCAAGTGAAATTCCAGTTTCCACACACTCAACATTTGCTGTAGTGTGTTGCTGAAACTTTCTCACTGTTTTTCTTTCTTTTTTGAACGAATCCAAGCAGACAGATTGAGGAGGTAACGATGGACTGATTACCTCAAGTACTGATAACGTCCCCTGAGCGGCAGCACAGAGGAATGCTGCAGAACAGACTGGGCTGAATCCAAAGTAACTACAGCTCAAAGCATTTTATAAAGCTTTATCATTATTACACAACATTTATGGCAAAGGGTACTGGTCCTAGCTTTGGGAGCCACTGCTAGAGGTACTACATCTTAACAACTGACGCAGCTTTCGTCTGTATCATCAACAAAGTCGTCAAATATGACACTAATTCTACAAGTAGGGTTCTTTTTAAATCATCTTTAGTTTAGGTTCTGTTTTCTAATCTAATGACATAACTTACCTCTGAATCAGCATGACTGTAACTTCTCTTATTTCAAACTGGATGATGAGACACAGTGTGGCTCAATAAGGTTTGTGTCGTCTGGCAGGACTCGCTTTCTCTACTTCTCTTTTCCAGTTTCCTCAACACTTCACTGCCAAGGCAAAGCCTTTTCTTTTTTACATCACATTCTTGCTGCATTGTTTGCTTCGTGATTTAAAACAAAGACAAGTCTAAAAAGTCTAAATGTATGCAGCTTCATGTTTTATTTTAATGACATTTATTCACTTGACAGAATGATTCGTACAAAATTTACCGTGTGCACCTTAAATGAATGGTAATTTTCGCAGCATGATAGTGACGTCAGTTCAGACTTACTGTACTGGTCTCTGTGTCACAGACTCAGGGGATTTCTTACCAATAATTAGCCCACGTTATCAATATCATGGAAGGGTGCTAAGACAAGGTAGGTCATCTTACTCACAGTACCGCTCACATCACTCTCCTCCGTACCAGGAATGCAGTGTTGGGTTCAAAGGTTGTGATTCAGTGAAGCCGTGACAATGCATTTAAATGAGACAAGATGCTGGTGGCTGTTCTTCAAATTAAACATTGTGGAAACTACTAAGACCTTTCCATCAGGGATGGAAAATGACACATCAATATCACCATAGATGGAAACTTATTCAAAGGCCATTAAGACGTGGCTCATAGAATCTCAGCTGTGTTTGACTGACTGCGCAGCCTGGATCTACATACAATCCACTATCAGTGAGGAACCTCAAAATGATGATCTTCTACCTTACTGAACTGACCTCAGCAAAAGGTCGTGTGAAACAGTGAAAGTGAGAGAAGAAAGAGAAGTGAGAGTTTCCTACCTTGGAGGCAACAATGAGAGATCTTTTCCCCACAGGACAGACCACCATCAGCCAATCTGTGTCCAGCTCTGATGGCACATCCACCAGCCACTCTGACAGCATGAGCTACGGAGGGTGGGCAGGCTCATTAACAAGCTCAGCATTCAACATCAGTAAACAACTGTATGAGAGAATCCAAAAGCTAATGGAAACTTTTTTCATCAAGAATGTTGTTTGTAACAGGGTCGAACACCAGACACAGTGCTGTAATTTTAGAAACTAGGGCGCCCTCTGCTGGACAAAACAGAGAAGGCAGCAGAATAATACTTCATATTAGTCCTTCACACATGAGAGAAATAATATATCTAGGTCATGATACATCAAACACTGACCTGGTTTGCATAATGTTTTGGTAGCTTCCTCCTCTCAATCTCCATGCCCTCTTCCTCTGCGGTGCCATCTTCCTGCTGTTTCCCCTCCTCCTGTTTCTCCATGTCCTCCTCTGGATCACTGTCCGCCCCCGTCCAGTCCCCATCAGCCAGACGCCGTGCATGGTTGACGTAGTTTAATCTCTTACTAAGTTGTCAGATAAGAAAAAAAACGTCTCCTTCAGATACTTTTGTTGGAGTTTCATCTTACTGGTCACACACAGGATTAAAACTTGCAATAAAACAGCAGTCTCCTGAAATCTCTCAATAGCTCACATTTGAAAACTGACCAACTGTGCATGCTTGGCAGCACTAACCATTAAAATGGCTGCAATATGTATGACAGGTGTAAGTCAGTGGGGATGATCCGATCGGCTCAGATATTGACTAAATATCTAGATCGGGTATCAGATAATGGGGCTGATCCATGACATTGATCTATTCACTTCAATTCTATGTTTGTGACACAAGCTACATCACGTGTCAGCAGCACCCACAGCATCTAGACAACAAACACAGTGCAACAACATTTCACAAAGTTAGGAAAGTGATGTTAAAGTCAAGCCTGATGCCTTCACTGTCTTTCACATGGAAAGGTTTACAGTTTATTAATTCACCAGTGGTACTGGATCAGTATCGGGTATCGGCCAATACACTAAGCCCATAAATCCATGCTCTTATTTTCTCCCCCAATTGTTCAGACAATTAATGTACATTTTCCAAGTATTAACTTATAAACAGTTTGGATTTGACAAACACTAAACAGTTAAGATACATACGTTTTCTGCAGGTCAAGGAAGCGCCTCCGCCGCTCACTCTGCTCCAGCACACTGTACTTGCTCTTGTACTGGGCCAGCCGAGGGTGGGGGGCAGCCGTACTGTTGGGCTCCTTGGACACAGCAAAACTGGCCGAGAGGGCTTGGGTCAGGTCATCCATGGGGACTCTGAAAATCAGGATAATGCAGACAAATAACGCTTATGAAGGCTTATCTGAGTCTTTGTCTCATCATTTTTAACAGACATTTTCTGTGCTCTGGCAGTTCAGATGACTGATCTGTGACCTGTGTGACACCTCCATGATGAACACTTCATGCTGTATGGGTGTGAAATGCCATACACAGGGATCTTAGTCAGATGACTTTAAATTAAACAGTATGGCTGCAACAAACAACTCTTTTTTTTTATCATCTATTAAACTTTCAAATTGTCTTGGTCTACAAAATGTCAGACAAAACATCTGTGATGATTCCTCACAGCTCGTGGCGACAGCTTCAGATAGCTTCTATTTTATAGAAGACACAAATCCCCCAAATGTTTGTATCTTATAAATCTTTACGTTTGAGCAACTGGAACCAGTGAGTGTTTGACAGATTGAAAATGAATCCACACCAATAAACGCTCAGTGACATTTGAAGACAGCCTCATTATGGTTGCTTGCTGCAAGGGACATATTTTATTATCTCATCTTAGAAAATGGGCTGCCCATATTTTTGCACACCACTGTAATTAGCCAGTCTGTCACATAACACTGCTTACACCGCTTATTGAACTTATTTGCTGCTGGCTGGACCCTGGATCAGTCCCTGGATCAGTGGTCCCCTATAGGAAGTTCAGGGACCTTAGAGTATGTAGAGATGCCGCTGTACACTCAGCTGCCACTTTATTAGGGACACCAAGTAAAAACTACTGCAGTCCGTTTCAGAGGACGTGGGTATTTATACCCACCCTCACTCGTGTAAATGCACAGTGATTAAACGCAGGAGTGAGGCATTTTAGCCTTCATAAGTTTGAGCGTGTAGCCTACTCAATGAAACGTGCTGCATCGAACTTGCACTCAATCATCCTCAGTGTTAGCACGAAATATAACTCGGTTGATAGGACGTGTTTACTTCATCCAAGCGGAAAACGTCTTCACAAACAAGAGAGCTAACTTTTCATCTCGAGGTCTGTGTGGATTCGCTGACATTAAAACTAACTCAGCGTCCTGCTGTTGAGCCTGCAGCTAGCGTCATGCTACACCTGCTAGCATGATGTGGGCCGACCAGCCGTTAGCAACAATGTTGGCTAACAACGCTATGTCACTGCTTTCACTTCTACCAGCTTCACTTATGAGAGCTAAATCAACGCCTGGACAGAGGGTTTGTTAGAGGAATAAACAATACATGAGCTGTATCCATACCTTGGACATCCAGAGAGGCTGCAACCGCTGCTCAGACGTCACATCGTCGTCTTTCCCACCATTGGCGTTATTTGGTTGGCCAACCAAGACCTGCAAACTATCCCGGAGTTTCAGAGCCCGAAGCTGTGTAGGTTATCACGCTTCTATATCAACTGAATCAGCAGGTGAGCTGGAAATCTAAGTTTATCACTACTTAGATGGTTAATTGGAAGAAAACATGACTCATTTTTAAATCTACGCGTATTTCTTTTTGATGACTAGACTTCATTGTCTCTGTTAGGGAAATTCTTTTTCACAGAACCTCATCTTTCCACCATGAGGACAGAGCAAGTAAGTAACATTGGAGACAAACACACATAATACAACATATAGACATAGATGTATATATGGACAATAAAAAAAAAAGTAGGCCTACCTAGTGTCTGACAGCCTCTACATGTGGTTTTACAGCAGTGCAAACATCATTTCTGTTTCACATCTTACTCTGACCCGTCCTACCATAGACTGTATGCTACCTACAGTGAGAAAGGAGTTCTGCATTAGTCCAAGTCTAATGGGTTAAAGTGCTCATTATGCAGATGCCACTGGTCTAGCCTTCGTGTTTGTATTGCATCACTGGATTGGAGAAGTAGGCTGTTCAGATAAGTAAATAAGTAAAACAAATATTACAAGTTGCTCATACCCCAAAATAGAGTGTCTTCCATTCACCAGTGTAATGTTTTGTCTTAACCAGTTACTGCAGAACTGCTTTTACACCAAACTGTGTTACAGTAAACAAACTAGAAATGTATTACTAATTTGTAAAATAAGTGGTATTTATTTAAAAATCTATGGAGAATGTTAACAAGCATGCAGCTCTATAGGAGTTGAACACATGAAACATGTGCTACTGCTATTCTCCATAATAATAGAATTCTCTGTTACCATTATTACTCCTACCAGTATTATAATCCACTCTATCTATTTCAAACTCATCATTATTATTATTTAAAGCCTTATTACACGCAGGGTCACTTGGATGTTGTGTGCAGTGTTGTTGGTGATGCTGTGTTCCTCCTGTTGGGGGCGGTGTTGAGCCGGTCCCTCCTCCTCCGAGGACTATAAAGGAGCTGATGAAAAAAAAAAAAGGCGAACTTGCCTTCAATTGTCCAAGCCTCACGTCATGGAAAGAGTTACTTTGTTGCAGCGGGCACAGGAATAAACTCGGAGAAATAAGAGTGGGCCGCGGTGCGTGCTGATGCTCCGCAGCAGCTGATTGTTCGATCGCCGCTTCTGCGTTTGGTCACATTTGGAGAGTCGAGTGGAAGATGCGCAGGAACCTGTTTACAAGGAAAACGCAGCAAGTTTGATTGTGAGGGAATGCGGAGCAGGCTCAGTATGCACAGGGACACCATTACTCATCCCTGTGTTTTTCTTCACGCCGGGCTACTTTGTCTTGGAAATATCTCCATCGAGGATCTTCACTAGGCTTTTTACGGAATAAGAAACAAGTGTTGGATGAGTGAACAACGCGAGGTCTCGGTCTACTTTGAGGGGATTAGAAGCAGCCGCGGTGCTTTCTGAGGGGCTCTGGAGAAACCAGCTTTGTTTTTGAACCTGTTGAGTTTGTGAAGCGAAAACAAGGTAGAGACTCTCTGCTGAGAGGGAGCTGGAGTCTTACAGCTTCTTTAACCTGAAGTGATTGTTAGATATTTAAAGTCTAATATAGAGTGAGACAATAGAGCGAGAGCCTCAATGGGCTGAGGATGCTAGTGGTCATAGTGGGTACACTTTAGACTGTTTGTCCTCAAATCGAAATCATAGTGTTACATAACTGTTGTGTTTCTAAGTGTCCCATCATTAAATTTACATAAGTCATCCTGTGGGGTCGCACACCTGATCTAACAGCTGCCATGTAATTTGAGATGAGTTTGAATATTACAGTGAGCTTGTGTCAGATCTTTCCCAGCATGCATCAAGGCAGTAGCATCAACACAGTCTAGGCACTATGTGCATGTAGAATCAGCTGGTTTAGGACTGCCCACTGGAGTATCAAGATGTCAGTGAAAGCCAAAGCCATCTACACTTTTTTAAGTGAGAACAAAGAGGAGATCAGCATCCAGGAGAATGAGGAGCTGGTTATCTTCGATGAGAACTCAGTGGACGGTTGGTTTCAGGGGGAGAACAGCCGGGGGGAGAGGGGTCTCTTCCCAGCATCGTATGTGGAAATAATCCGCACTCGCTCTAACTCTAATGTGACTGACTGCTCCATCAGCCCGGCAGGCTCTTTAGAAAAGGACTCCTCCTATTTCCCCTCATACCCCATCACCCCTCCTCATCTGCAGCAACCCTATGATGACGATGAGGACGACGACTGGGATGACTGGGATGACAGATCCACAGTGGTGGATGATTCTGACCACTCCAGGAGCCCAGGAGCTAATGGACATGCCAACCAAAGCCCACTGTCAAACAACCCCAATGTGTACTACCGGCCAAAGCCGCACATGGAGAGACAGGATAGCATCTCCAGCTCTAGGAAGGGCAGTATGGTGGGGAGGAACTTGAATCGATTTTCCAGTTTTGTCCGCTCAGGGGTTGAAGCATTTGTTCTGGGTGATGTGCCCATGATGGCAAAGATAGCTGAGTCGTACACCATCGAGATGGGTCCCTTGGGGCCCAAGTGGAAGGAGAACCCGCAACCCTTCTCCTGCTCCATCGAAGACCCCACAAAACAGACAAAGTTCAAGGGCATCAAGACCTACATTTCATACCGGGTGACGCCAAGCCACATAGGACGCCCAGTCTATAGGCGCTACAAACACTTTGACTGGCTGTACAACCGCTTACTGCACAAGTTCACTGTGATCTCCGTGCCCCATCTGCCAGAGAAGCAGGCCACGGGCCGGTTTGAGGAAGACTTCATTGAGAAGCGTAAGAGACGACTGATACTGTGGATGAACCACATGACCAGTCATCCAGTCCTCTCCCAGTATGAAGGCTTTGAGCACTTTCTGATGTGTGCTGATGACAAGCAGTGGAAACTGGGAAAGAGGAGGGCGGAGAAGGATGAGATGGTGGGAGCACATTTCATGCTGACGCTCCAGATCCCTAACGAGCACCAGGACCTTCAGGATGTAGAGGAGCGGGTCGACTCCTTCAAGGCTTTCGCCAAGAAAATGGATGAGAGCGTGATGCAGCTCACGCACGTTGCCTCGGAGCTGGTGCGTAAACACCTGGGTGGGTTCAGGAAGGAGTTCCAGAGGTTGGGAAACGCCTTCCAGTCAATCAGCCAGGCGTTTATGCTCGACCCTCCCCACAGCTCAGACGCCCTCAACAACGCCATCTCCCATACAGGCCGCACCTATGAGAACATTGGAGAGATGTTTGCAGAGCAACCTAAGTATGACCTCTTCCAAATGCTGGACAAGCTGTCGCTCTACCAAGGCCTGCTCGCCAACTTTCCTGACATTATTCATCTACAGAAAGGTAATGAGCTCACCCGCGAGTGCTGTGATGTGTGAGAGGTTTGTCTGATGTGCATTTTGCAATCAGAGAAATGAAGAAACGTAATGATAGTAACAGAAAATCCATGTTTACCACAGGTGTTTTGATTTAGCCTCTGCTCCCATCAGTTCTTCATTGAAGCATCAGCTCTCCCTTTTTAAAATTACAAAATGAAAAACCAAGTTGCTGCAGCCATCTGGCCACATAATGGGTTTATCATGTCTCACCAATTGAATTTATCAGAGGATGTGTCTGTGTTGCAGGGAGCTCTTCCAGGGCTCAGGAGATTATCACTGAACCTAAGCACTCTGACACAACTAACTTTGTAGCAAGTGTATGTGGCATCTGTTGTGATAGCACTGTGAAGTCAGGACTCTTATTACACTGGGACATTGTTGCAGAAACTTCCCTGCAAGTAAAGAATAACATACAAAGTGTTAACTGGCAGCAGACTGAACTGACAGACCATGATCATGTTTTGTCTCTCCATCTGTGGTATTTATTTTGCGATGGATGACAGATGAGGTCAGGTTTTGCCTGTAGCGTGTTCGCCTAGTTTTTACACATGCATGCACGCACACACACACACCATTTTAACCCCAATATAACACTTAATGTGAGTGTGATTTATGTGTCACTAGTATTGGATGAATATTAAGGTCAGTGTTTGCCTGCAGCATCTGAAGTCATTTGCAACACCTTGACTCCCACCAACTTAGCTGCACATAAACACAGACAGATACATAATTGTGTATACATAGGCTGTCATGCAAGTCGGAAAATTATCTAAATATTGACCTAACTAGTGATTAAAAAAAAATACTATTTATATCACATCACATTTAATATTGAGTGGTTTTGTTGTGGATGTTTTCTTTGGATTCCTTTGTTCAAAGTTTGACCAATGGGCACACACGTTGTTGTAGTGAAAGAACACAGCCAGCAGCCATGATATATAGACAATACCTGAGTGTCATCAACAGTGTTGTATGGACTGAGCAATCAGAATAATTGGCATAATATCAAGTAGCACTTATATGGCACTCCTCAGTAATTTGATTGGTTATGTTGGTAGAAAATATAACTAAATACAATTACATCACCAGGTCATCTTGTAGTAAACATGCAATATGACTGTGTACTGTGTTGTGCATATATTTTGGTGATCTTAGCCCTCCTGTGATCTTTTAATCTGGTGACTCTCAGAGACATCTTGTCGAAATCTTTATCCTTATTGTGTTGCCAAGAAATACTGTATATCAATACTAAAGTCATGGTGGAAGGGTACAGTATTTCCCTATGTATGCTGAACAGACAGCAGTTGTTCAGAGCAGCAGACACATGTAAATATGAAAGAAAAAAAAAGATTTCATTAATCACTATTTTTACACAAACTGACATAGGAATGTGAAAAGATAATTAAATATTTTTTTAAAAATTCCACATACTATTATTATTATTACCACCAGGTCATACAGGTCACTCTGGGCCCTGCCACTTTCTTTCCTTTCACACCTCACATGTATACAAAAGAGGAAAAAGAGAGCCATCCTTACTTTGCAAGAAGTCATGTCTGTGAATAACAGCATAAATGCCATGTTCAATAATTATCACTGAAAACGTGTACATGCATCACTACTGGAATCAGTGGGGTCGTTTACTCTTCCTGTAATATTAGCATAATGTTTAATCATTGACATTATTTACCTGGAATCATAAAGCACACTGTTGTGTTCTAACAGGAACGTTCCTGCTTTGAATACTCTGCCACAGCTGTGTGTGTGTGTGCTATGGCAAGTTTTTATAAAATACACACAAGTTTTATTTACTCAGATCTACAACTCATGCTGTTATGTTTTTGCACAAGAAAGCAGCCATAAGTAACCGTATCAGCTGATTGGCGTTAGTGGAGGAGGAAGGAAAGGGCTGCTACCAACACAGAAAAGATGGTGTTATCTACATGAAGCAGCTGGCACTCATTATCACTGAGTTCTTTTGTGATATGGTTCAGCTAGTCAGTTCAGGCTCTCCACCCACAGGAGTAAGTGAGATAAATGAAACCATCAGAATGATATTGAAGGTCAGTCCACCCCAATCACGAAATATGAACATCATAGATCAACCCACGTAGATAGTGTCATATGCAGAGCTTTTGAGATATCCGCTGCAGAGATTGAATATTTAAGTGCAAGGAGCACTGCAAAGGAGAATCCATTCACCTTCATTACACTGGGATGACTGATGAGAATCTCAAAACCTTGGCACAAGAAGTCAAAATATTTGCTTGGCTTCACAGTTAAGTCATGAGTTATTGTTCGGTGAAGGGGCTCTTAATGAAGTTCAGCAGCCAAGCTTATGCTGGCTCACGCTGGCTAATGTCAGTGGATATTGCTTTACTGGTCCAGGTTTCTGGCTTTATGACATTTCTCAACTTGTGCTGATGTTACACTATGTATGTGTTATCATTCACTGGTATACTGGAAGCTTTTGTCTTGCAGCTATATTGGCCATAGTTTATCAAAAAGGCAAGGAGGAAAGCATACACAGGTTATTATAGATATGCCAGGAGTAGAGCTGCATGGTCAAATACATGGTTTTAATTAGAAATTGGCATATGAGGCCATTCTTTGATCGATGGGTTTGGTTCCTCGGCAATCCAAAAGTTGTGCAACAGATTCCTGAACTCTTGTTTACGTATTCTTCAATGAAGTTGCTCCTAATTGAAAGGAGTGGTTTGTGAGTTTTGCAGTTGCTACATAGCCAGAGGAACAGTTTGGGAAATATGTTGATTCACTTTCTTGATGACAAGTTAGATAACATGATCGATGACACTCTCACACTGGTATGGAAATAAATGTGAACCTTTACCCAGGAGATGGTTAGGTAGCTTAGTATGAAGAGTGGAAGCAGGAAGAAGCAGGCGTCCTGGTCCTGTCCAAGAATAACAAACCAAAGCTCTATAATTACAACATTTCATTGAACCATAAAAATATGAAATGTACAAATGATAACCTGATATTATAAAGGTGCTTATATGCCAAACTATGTATATTTTCTTGCTGTATGTGAAGAGGTTGCGCAGCAGTGTTTTTGTTCAGACAGAGCCCATTTCCCTCTGCTGAGTCTGCTCTGCAGCTCTATATAACTCCCCTTGATGTGACTTGTGTTCTGCTGAACCAGATACAGCTGTGGCAACACTCAGAACACACAGAACTGAGGTCGACCTTTTCCGGTTTGCTCCTCCTCTTCTTCATCTCCTCATTGCTTTTTTCCTGTCTGACTTTCAGCACTTCACTGAGATCTATGGAAGCTGTTTTTATCTGTGATCCTGGTGAGCATGTGATCTGCAGGAATGTTAACTGTCTTTGAGATGCTCCGTTGGGCAGCAAGTGAGACTGCATGTGGCCTTGATAAAATGGGTGTAGGGAGGAGAAGGTTTTGGGTAATGTCAGAAAAATGTCAGGGTATGCTCCTTAAATCTTTTGCCCCCATTTTCTCCCTTTTTGGTTTTAACTCTACAGATAGTCTTTATTGATCTCTGCTGTTTCTCAATCTTCAAACCAGTCTGTCACATAGGCTTCACTTCTGCTTTGTGACAGCCTCTTCACGTTCGTCTGCTTCCTTTCATCTTTTCCCCTAGAGACATTCATATCAGAATTGTCTGTCTGGTCTGCTGCCCTGGTTTCAATAAGAGAGAAAGTAAATCTAGTTTAGGTCCAAAGGCTTGGACTCCAAACACTGCATTTTAGCACTTAGAACATCTGCCAGAACTAACCCCATGGTTAGACCTTCATCTTGTTTGAATACAATTGAAAGTCTTGATCTGAAGGGTTAACTTTGTTGCATTGTGACAGAATAAAGGCTCTTTGAGGCTTTTGTGTGAAAGGCAGCTACAGCCTCACTGCCTGTTACAATTACTTGTTTGCTGGAAATCCTGATCAGTGAAATTTACTGCGCTGTCTCCTGTGGATCAATAATGCTATTTTACAATTCCTTAGTTACTTATGAAAGGAGCTGTGCAGTTTCAATCTGGTTTTTAAATATAAGATATTCAAATAAAGCTACACTAACAGCCGCTGTAACTGGTATTTATGACAGAAAAGTATATATCATGGTTCTGGAGTTTGCAACAGATGAGAACAAATCACCTCCTGAAGCTTTACAAGAAAAAACCAAGGGAACACAATGCAGTGAAACCACCCCGCCCCATGATGTGAGTCTGATCTGGTCTGATCACTTTTGTGAGATGAAATCTGAGGCGTTGCCTCTGCACAAGATCTGAATCACCTGTACACCCAGTAGGCTATGACTTGTTGAGGGAAACAAGAGAGGAATGATTGTTAAATTCTTGTGGGCAAAGCAAAGCAGTGATGATTTTCTCCACTTAAGTGAACTCAGAAGTTGTGGGTGAACTAGAAAAAGCCACACTGGAGTAAGTACAGTTTAAAATCCTGAGATGTAAGGTTACACATTAAAGGTCAAAAGTCATGGCAGATGTTCTGCGGCAGGGAATTCATCTTAGATAAAAATCCACCATGCTTCAGACATTTTCATTTCATTGTGTCTCATTTTCTTGCCATTGAAAGTGCAGAGCTTGTCTTTCTGGCGTTTAGCTGATAGCAGGATCAAACCTGTGATCCACATCAGAGCAGAGCATTATTCTGTTTGAGAATGAGCTAGCTCCTTTGGGACGCCTCCAGCCCGCCAGCCAAACTTTTAATCTGGACAAGAGGTTAGTTGTCCTCCATATGGCAGCACATTACAAAATCACTTGTACGCTTTATCAGCTTGAAGGAGAGGGGTTTCGTTGCCAGTTCTGAGGAAATATCTGTTGCCAAATGCCCCCTTCATCTGCACCAATAACACAGACTTTTGTTGTATCGCTGTGTTTTGTCTCAACAGCTCTCAATTTTATTAAGTTTTTCCAAGAGCTGCCTTGAAGCACGTGGCATGTTTACATGACCTGACAAACATGGTATGGATTAACATTCCATACATGGGGCACAACATAAATTGTGAGCAGCAGGTACACAAGCTGCAATCTGTGAAGCCAGGCTAATGAAAGCATGCCTTGGGTTTCACTGTCGATTGTGTGTTACTTTGTTGACTACAGTCCCCTCTGCTGACTGATGCTGCTGACTTTGGAGAGCAAATGTTTGCTCATGTAAAAATCTTGACAAAGCATCAGCCCTCATCTTCACACACACTGTCTGTCCACATGCTGCTGCATTCCTGTGTTGGCCCAGTTCTCTGCTGTTTCACACTAAAGGAGATTACAGATGTCTCCAAGAACTTGGTATTTACCACTGCCACCTACATCGTCCTCTCAAAATTGAAAATAATAATAATACAAGTTTGTAAAAGAAATAAGGTAAGAGAGACAGCCACAGCAAGCATAGATTAACACACCTTTGAATCTTCTGTGCCACTTGTGTAACTGGACCAGGAAAAAGAAATTGGAGGCCTTCCACCTAGTGCACAATACAGTTTAATACAACACCAGCAACAACACCTTGACCTCAGTTACAATAGAGTAACTTGAACACCTCTGTGACATGATGTCTGATCCAGCCAACTTCTCAGTTTAAACCAACCTTACTGTATTACTGTTAGGCCACTCCACTGGCACACTGAGCGGCAACACTGTCAGGGTGCCAGCGTTAGCCAAATGGTCCAACTTCTACTGGTGTCCCCCACCCAACTCTGAATGAGCTCAGCCAAGTTGAACTTGGCTGAGTGACCAAGCGTGAGTAGGGGCACTGGTAAAGACAGCTGTTTATTATCTAGAGGGGGGATAAAAAGATTGTCAACATGGTAACTTTAGACCTGTAAAATCCTTGTGCATTGTTACAAACTACTGTGCTGTGTCTTGGTAGCCTTTAAACTCATGGATCTGTAGACTTCCTGGATTGTATTTCATCTGGTGAGTTAGTTAGTTTTTATTTTCAATGTGTCATACACCAAAGGTGCAAGACACTTAAGACATGACTACAGGAGTCATACAACTGAAACAAACAAAAGGAAAGTACAGGGAATGATGCTTCTAAATATGCTTCCTTATGTACATATATACATACACACACACATGCATAAACACACACACAGACACACACACATATATATATATATATATATATATATATATATATACATACATACATATGTGCATAC
>OMNW01019437.1:12115-27553 GCA_900303245.1 Selene dorsalis | reverse complement strand
TTACATTTTTACATACAATACAGTATTTTGTATTGACTTTCAGCATACTTACATTTGGTGTGTTGAGTTTAACCTAAGGTCTGTTATATATAGGGTATATAGTATATATGTATAGTACAAATTGACTCCCTACAAAGTGAATGAACAGTCTCTCCTTCACAAACAGAAGTGAGGCCCTTTTAAGTCCAATGGAAACAAAAGAAGATCTCAAGCAGCATATTGCTGTTATCATGTTAAAATCTCTTTAGACAAATTCTTGGGCTTATGAATCCCATTTCAAAGCCAATTGGCTGCTTTTGATTATAAAAACAGGTCTGCCCTTTTTTGGAGTCTTTCAGAGGAGTAACATGGTTTTTCGACGGTTTTCAAGGCTTCCCAAAAGTGATAAAATAGTACAAGCCAAGATGGGTGTGGTACTGTTACTCTAATGCAGTGGAAAGACATGCAGGGTTTGATTAGAGAGGAATCAGTGCCTTTCACTTTAGAGGGTGGAAAAATCCCTCAAACAGGGAGGATACCAAGCATGGTTCCTGCTGTCGCTATGTTTTTCCATTTGTTTTGTGCTGAGGAAACATCTGATACAGTATAGTTAAAGGAACATGAAGACACTAAGTCACTATACTAGTACAAGCATAGTGCATTGGAACATAATGTAAACAACATGTCTATGGTTGAAAAGCAGGCTCACTGAGGCAGAGATTGTGAAAAGCCCCTGTGTATAGACTGTAGATTTGCTCTGCAGCACGTATTCTTGCACTCTTCATCTGATTTTGTTGTGATGTTTTGTTTAAAATATAAAGGCAGTGTTATTCCAAATTGTAAACAGTGGTTATGCTTGCTCTGTGGGGTAATGTTGGGATTTTTTTTGTTTTTGGTTGGGCAAGCTACCATGTATGTAAGGACTGCACTAGGAACTATTTGATCATGATTTAGTTTTGCACGACTGTAAGAAGACAAATCCTACTGACTTTGGTGATCTATTAAATATTTCTCTAATGTTCTCTAATGTTGACTTTTGTGATTTTGAGAGAAATGTCCATGCAGTGAATGGAGTGTTATGAAATTAGATAGACCGTCATGTCTCCTCGGGATGAAACGTGAATACTTTAGTTTTCATATAGCTTTCTCATAGCATTATATTTAATGTACTTAAGACCAAATATCAGCAAACCTAAAAATATTTATCATATTGATTTCTGTCTGTTTCTCATTAGCAACTGTTTGCAAAAAAAAAACATGCAAAGATGTTAGCAATTAGTGCAGCATTACAGAGCTGCTAGTATGTGGTTCACCACAAACATCAGAAAAAGCTGTTTTCTCTCCCTCTCTTTAGGTGTGGGGGTCGTATGGGAGGATGGTTGATGTTTTCTACAAATACCACCACTGTTGGGAGGATTCTCTGAGAAACATAGCAAACCCCTCCTCTCTTGTTAAGAACTGTCTGTCCACATAACTAAGATGAATAATTACAATTCAAAATGTGTATCCTGTTCATGACCTTGTTCTTCTCTCCCAGAGGACTCTACAGATTATTGTCCAGATAAAGCTTAAGTTTTTTTGTTTAAAAGGCAACTATAAAATCTGACCAAAGATGATTTAATGGAACCTGAACATTCTATTGTAGCAGAGTCATAAAACCATCTCTTTTGATCTCAGAAAGGCCACAGATCAAGCCTCTGGCACGACAGCCAACCATGGTACAATGAAACACTGTTACCACATTTTATTACAGGGCTTTTCTCTGTACTGTGCAAACCCCTGCCAGGATAATGGCCAAGTCCTTCACTGCTGCCATGGCTGTGAATGTGTTCATTTAGTTTAACCTATAAGAGAAAAGAAACTGTTGCTATGTAGGATGTATGTTTAAAAATGAGGAAATCTTTCAGAATAAAGGCCTTTACCCCCCTTTCATTACATGTGCAGTGGACCACAGTAAGATTTTGATTTGATGGTTTCTTTGTAAAATCTCCAGCACTCCTCTAAAATGAATGGTTAATGAAACTTTAAAGGTTCTGCTTCTCTGGCTCAGTTACCCATTCAAGGTCACAAACATTTCCCTCACTTTTCCACTCACAATGTTGTTGAATTGTTAGTGTGGTTACATGGTTCATTGATGGTAGGTACTCTATTCAATTATTTTCTCATGAAACAATGTCTTCCATTATTCTGAAGAGCCTATAAGGAACAATAGACAATAACGAAAGGAAAGTCAGGAGGCGAAGAATGCAGCTGATTGTATCTTTATGAGTTGAATAAACCACATTGTGTGTTTCTTGAATCACCTTTTTTGTGGTTCTTTCCCAACAAAACACACATTAATAACACAGAAACTAAAGATTTATCAAAAAACTACATTAAAAAAAACAACTCCATTTTTACATGATGTACAAAAGTGCAGTAGCAAAAAAGCCCCAATTTCATGTTAAAATAATATGTAAATATAAAAAACATTACAACAAAATGTGCTTTTAATCACAGGAATGTGACAATTCCATTTAAATTATGATACTACTTAGCAGATTTAATTATCTGCCATTTGAAGTGCAATAATATCAAAAGTGAGTTGCCGACCACCTCACCCCTGCCGGCCTGCCACACACACACACACATACACACATACATACACACACGCACACACACACACGCACATCCATTAAGGGGGGGCAGTGTCATGGTTTGCTGGCACGCCTTGCTGGGTCACAGATGTTCGTTAATAGATAGGCGCTGCCCCACTGACTGGTGGCCGGAGCTGGTGTTGACAAGAAATGAAGAGAAAAACATCTGAGCACAACTCTGAAGAAGGAAAATCACACACAATGCATGCTTCTTATTTTTTGGCTTTTCTTTTAATAAATCATGTTTTGAGAAGTTAATTGAATGAACAAACAATGTTTAACTAATTCTTAGTGTTATTTTTGATGCTTTTATGTAAATACATATACAGGAAGTGACAGATACCTGAGTGAGGACGGCTAAACATTTTGGAACTGTAATAACTCCGGCTTCCGGTCTTCTCTGGTGTCATATGAGCTATGGTGTCACCAAATAAGGAATTTGCGTCAGAATTGTTGAGTTATGTTGTTTTTGTGTTAAATCTTATTAGTTAACCAGATGTTTGATTATTGCATTCTTAATGTTAGTGTTAGTCAGAGAAAAATCATGTTGTTTTTAAGCTTTAACCTTGGCTTAACCCACTGTGAGGTTTATATGTGAGTATGTAGTTAATATGAATTCACAAGATTATCTACCTCAGGTTGTTGTTTAACAGTTAAAAGCTTTATGTATCTTGGCCTCTTCACACTTTATTCCAAATTTATGTCAAACAGAAGGTTCACGGATTTATATTCAACTGAAAACCATCTGAAAACAGGTGTCACATAAATCACATTCTGTGATTTACTCTGGCCTGAAGGGAATTATGATCCTTATAGTGACACATTCAGTGTCACAGCTGGTTTTATGAAAGGATTTCCTATCAACTTCCCTCATTCCTGAGCAAAATCCGGAAGCACAGACATCTAGATTTCCTCAAACAGTTAAAAAAAGAAAAGAAAAGAAAAGAAAAAAAACACACACTGCATGTTGATGTAAACCTCACAAGGTGAAAAGAGCAGAGAAAGCAACAGATGGATGAAAACCATAATCGTGTATGAGCCATGCGTGAAAGAGCTCAGAGTAAAATAGAGTAGAAACATATATCTCACCCTTTTCTCCTCAGTAGAGACTTGTATATAAAGAATCCAAGTACTGAGGCTAAAATAATAGCAATAAAAAGTTATTGTTTTTGTTGTATTTCAAATGAAATGTCAATGTGTGTATTTCATAACAAAAAGTAGTACTTTACCAGATGCTACTACGGATAGCCCAATGATCACGGCAGGCATATATCCTGAAAGACACGTTCAACAGTTCAACACAGAGCAAGCAATCACAATCAGATCTTTTTAGCACTGAAGGCTCAATAACTTACCCATACTTGATTGTGTGTTTATAACCTCGTCATAGTCGTCTACAAGTAGAATAGCAAACAAAAAAATAATCAATACAGATCTACAAAAAGCTATGTTGCAAACTATTTAGAGGCCACTATGTGTGCATGCAATAAATTACATTACATTACTTTGACTGTGCCTTTCTATGTAGAAAATATCTATGTGCTTTCAATCCCTTTATTTCAGTCTGTTGAAGCAGACCAAAGACATTGATGCAATAAATGGGAGTTGGAGTGAAGGAGGAGGACATGTGAAAATATTAAATTACATTTCTCAGAAATAGTTATCTCATTTGAATTTGCTTTCATCTGAAGCAAGATAGCAAGACAACTAGGAGATAACTAGGAAAACATAACAAGATAAATTAAATCATTTCAGTAATAATTTCATATTTTGGGACACACGCTTGCTTGCTCTCTAATAAGACACCACTCTTGTACAGTATGAGCTACTTTAAAACTCATTCATTAACATATGTCAATATGTCATTTGTTTAATCTGTGTGTATGTGACCTACAATGACCCATTGTGGTGATTATATCTTGGCTGTGAGTGAGCCTCCCAGAGTCTGCTAGCCGTCTGACAACTGCTCGGAGGCAAGAAATAGCCTGACACATAATCTCCCACCTCCCCACCTCTTTCATTAAACTGAAACTACTTGTTATACACTTATGTCAGAAAGCAGATGGAACAAATTGCCAAAAAAAAAAAAAAATCACTCTTTTTAGTGTGCTGGTAGATGTGTTTGTTGGTTCAAGTGTGAGCTATGAGCACATTTATGTTCTCACTGACCAGACTCATGGTTAGGGTCAACTGTCCTCACTAGTTACTATACTATTCTGTCTCTAAATGTGACTAGGTAATTAAATAACGTTTTTATCTATATGTTACACTGTATAAATTATAATATATAATGATAAAATTAGCACGGATTCCAATAAATCCAATATATATATATACACACTACTCACAAAATGTTAGGGATATTCGAATGTAATTTCTGTGACTCTTCCAGTCTCTCTGTGTCTTTGTCCAACCTGACAACATCCTGTCTGAATCCTGAATGTAAAGGTTATAGTGCATTTAGGTGCATTCTGAAATATCCCTAACTTTTTGTGAGTAGTGTATATATATTCAAGGAGTCTTTCTCTACCTTGAGAAGATGTTGTCAAGTTTACACTGGTGGTGGTGACGTCATCCTTGGCTGTGAAAGTGGCTCTGGCACCTTTGAACAGGGGGATCAGAAGGAGTTTTAATTCTTCTCGAGTTTGGACAGGATGAAAGTGTCTTGTCAAGCTGAGAAGCCATTTCTGAAACCCATGCAGCATGCACATAATCCATTCAAGGTGCCAAGCACGGCTGTGCCTATAAAAGGTTTTCAGCCTAATTACATGCTGATCAGCTTGTTTGGAGGCAAGTTTTCTGTACCTCCAGCTGATGGTGAGACAGATGGTGTTGCACTGGCTGTTATATTTTTATCTTCTTGAGCTGTGGATGTGGCAGATGTTGCTGTAGAAGTGGACACTGCTGTGGAAAATAAATTATTGTTAAAAATGATTGGATACTTACAAATGTAACTTTGAATTTTTGTAGTGATGAGAATCACTGTCTGTCATTTCTGTTATAATTTCTAAATTCTCTTTTAGAAATTCTCTTTGTAAATGGTTTTATCTACCTTGTGTTTGAGGTGGGGGAGTTGTTGCTGTTTTTGTTGTAATTATATATTCTGTTGTCACACCTATGAATAAGAACACCACTGAATTTATCTGTGGTTACAAGAAATATCATTCATCCATCATTTATAAAGCTGGTGGTGCATGCACATGCGGCCTACATTTTGTTTTACATGCAGAAATGTGCAGCACTGACATGCCTCTCAGTGCCTGCAGAGGAAATCAAATGGTGGGAATCATCCATTTATTTCTCACACCGTCACTTGGCGCGGTGTTAGGTGAAGGACAACGACCACCTGGTGTTGCTCTTAAAGTTAGTACACCTTCAAACCGTTAGGTTGTGAGTATGACATAAGTATGAGTTTGACATTTGGCAAACAAAACCATTTGGAGTGAGCAGCGACATGAATGGTGAACAGAAAAATGTTGTAAAGCTGTTATGTTCACCAGAAAGGGCAGACACGGGACAAGTGATGCTGTTTATAGTTTTTTTTTCCAGTTGCTAACAAACATTTGTCAATACTGAGTCTAAACAGTGTCTGCGTTACCAACATGCATCTCAGCTAAACAGTTCATCTCACCCCCAAAGCACTTCAAACATCTGAAAATAAACTCATCCATGCACAAGTCTCACTCTCACTCAGTGTATTAAACTATTGCATTGTGCTGTTGCATACAATACAATATACAATAATTTGGGGCACTCAATAAAGTGCTAGGATATTTTTCTAAAAGAAAATACTGATTTATCTGGAAAAAAACACTCTCCATTGTCAGTATTTTGTAGTTTAGTCTGCTAGGAGTGACAGTGTTCACTTTCTGAGTCAGACTTGTTGCCAGTGTTGTGAATAGATGAGCTTATTTTGAGATGTGTGTGAGGTGTTTTGTTGGTGAGAAGAGGTTTTGGGGATGAGATTAATTGTTTAGCTGAGATGCAGGTTGGTAACCCAGTGCTTGTTTGCAATTGAAAAAAAAAACTGCATTGTCATCAGCGTGAACAATGCTGAGTGTCTTCAGTGACACTCTAGCAACACCTACATGTATGTGCACTTCTTTACTAAAAACAGTCTATAACACTTCTAGACATTTAGGCCCGTGAAACTGCACAGCAACCTCACTGAAGTACTGATCTTGCAGGCTTCTTGTTTATACCTCTGAAGGATTAAGAAGTTATTAAAAGACCACGCCTGTGGCTTGAAATGGTTCAACCCATTTGCTGCAAATCATGTACACATCACATGAAACTTTTCAAAGCACAACCAGGGGTTTCTGAGCCATTTATTACATTCCAGGCAGCCATTGTGTTGAATTTTTTTCACTACAGTTTGGAGCTTGATTCTTGAATCTCTTTAGTCTAAAATGTCCTGTAGCTTGGGAATGCATCATTTTTGTCATTTGATTCCCTGATGTTAGAATGTTCTTGAAGGCACCAGAGCTTGGGCTCAGTCTTTGCTCATAACTGGTATTGTCTAATTAATACATAATTAAATCAGTTAGTGCAAAGTGATTTTCATACAGCAGTCAAATGAACGGAAACCCGTTGCTTGATGGAAATCTGTAATAGAATTGTTACTGGATGGTTTGAAAATGGTCATAGTCATAAATGATGGCTTAAAACATGCAAATCCATTTTGCATATATGATCCTTTAGTGAACTTCACAAAAAAGTATGCTCAGGGCTTGGTCCACCTCTCTCTGCCTCTCATCACACTGTAATCTGAAGAAGTCAAACACGTCGTCTTACCTTCACATTTAGGAGGCTCATGATCGTATTCACCAGCTTCGTTGCACATAATGCTACGATGACCAACGAGGGTGTATCCGTCATCACAGGCAAACTCTACAACTTGTCCATATTCTGGACCGTCCGGAAAATTCGACAGGGTCTTGCCATTGGCCAAAGTGGGAGGTTCCTCACATGTTACGACTGAGGAAGGGACAAACATATATTTCATATTAATAGCACATTGTGCCAAAAAGCTTTTTTATTGCTCCTGGTGGTGGTTTCAAGAAATATAAAATGAAGAGACATTTACTTTCACATTTAGACCTTCCACTCCAGTTGTCACCAAGGCACTGCCTGTAGCTCGTTCCAGAAATCTCATATCTTTTGAAAGATGAACAAAAATAACACAGAACAATTTCAGAAGCACGGTTTTGCAACGCAATGGATCCAATCAAATCCCTCTCTGGAACTAAATTCTTGGAGAATTTACTCAGGAGCTTTTTATCAACAACTCTTGCAACCCTGGCATGAGGAGAACAAGGTTTCTAATCAGTGAAACTATGACACATCACTTTCTGGTAGTGCCTCCATTTATCTTTCATGACTATTCTGATTTATTTAAAGTTTAGCAAATCCACCTGTCCCACAGTCAGTCTGCTGGCCAGCAGTGTTGTCTGCTGGACATCTGTTGGCAGTACAGCAAAAGCAAATGCTTTGTACTCTGTGTAAATGGACATGACTATGTTCTGAGTGCCTCCTTCGTGTTGTCTTTGGAGCTACTGAATGTTTAACATGTGATTCTCTAAATTTACAGCATAACTACTGTATCACATATCTGACGTAATTCAGCCAGATAGCAGTGAAATGGAAAAATTTCATACCACTTGCATACTCACCCTTTCTCACAAAAGACTTTAATGGAAGCACCAAACAGGGTGCCTTCGCTGAGATCAAATCCCATATTCGGCTGAGGTTTTGGGGGACCGCAGTCCTTCTCTGTAATTTGAAAATTAGAATATTAACACAGGACTTTTATGTCAGCAAATTCAAATGTGTTTGGTTGTGAACTCACTTTTGCATAAGAGTTCTGGTTCTGTCCATTCCCCACTAGTGCATCTTATTTTGTCAGAGCCACTTTCTGTCAGATATCCATTAACACACTCTAAAGTGACGACAGAGTCCTCCGGAAATTCATTCATTAGAAGAGAGTCTGTCGATAAGACAACATTGCCTTTTCCTTCTGGTTTAGGACAGTCAGCTGGAGGAAACAACCAGACAAAGAGGCAACATCAGAAACATCATCAAACAAAATAACATTTTCTTTTCAACATCAGGAACAATGCATACACCAAATCTACCATCATGTAATTAAACAACAACATACGATGCATGTGAGCCCTTATAATGATTATATAAGCATTTCTATTGGTTCTTTTATTTACTATTGTTTTATGGTTGTGAGAGAAATTATATCTGTCAGTTGTGAATCAATCATTAAATAAATCACTAACAAGTGGGTTTCTTACTTCACCATATGTAAGTCAAAAGATACCAAAATTAATATGAGGTCATTAATAAAGTAGCTAAGTTATAAATTACTGTCCTTAATGAGTGGACGCTGCAAAGAGATTCAGAAACTGCTGCTTGTATTCATGACTTATAACTGATCTTCTTATCAAGTACTTGCAAATTATACATGTTCTAGTCTGTGACTCTTCTTAAAGGTTGGCTAAGAGAGTGGTAAAAACAAATTACAGAACTTCTTTCTAATATAATAATCTAAACCAGAAGTGATCCTGTTTGTATTGGCTCTTTTGCCTGATATTTGATTCTATTACAGCAACATTCCTTAAATATTTGGAAGTTTCTTTAAGGAGAAAATGCATCTCTGTCCTTGACAGTTAATCCGACAAAATTATTCCCAGGCAATTCATTACTGCATTCCACTAAAACACAGTGGAATGAATATAAAGCCCTTGTTAATATTTATTTACATTAGGAAAGAGTCTTCCATATGCTTGCCCTGCTTATCTATAGTCTGCTTTAATGTGCTGCAGCTGATAGAGCTTTTCTGTGGCATTACAAAGAAGTAGCCAGTGAAGGACTGAGGAACTTTAAATTAGAAGTCACAGAAAATACAAAACGTTGATGTTAAGCTGCTGGTTAAACATGTTACATTATAATTTTACTTGACATTACTATTACTACAAGTAGCCTACATTGGAATAAGTAACAGTCTCATGTGACTTGGTGCGTTGATAAATATTATCTCATTAAGCAGTGAGGCTAATATATTCTACTACTGACCTTCCGCCTTCAAGACAAAGAGATATATTAACAGGAGACTCCTTCGCCGTCCACAGGTGTCCAGTAAAAAGTCCATGACGGGCTGCGGGAGGAGACAAAAAGGTCCTGATCCACTCACTCAGTTTGACAGTCCAACTTCTTCAGAAGCGACGCTGAGACGCGAGTCGTTCCGCGACTGCTCCACAGTGACTGACCCGCAAACGCACCGCAGATATCCATATTTTCTCGTCAAGTTAACTTCATTAGCTTGGAGGACAGGAAGCGAGTGAAAAGTACCTTCATAATAAAAGCGCATACATTCTTCATTTTATTACATGGATTTATCCGTAGGCCTGCTCCTGGTTTAAAGTGGGTCAGATCCTATGGACAAATACAATCTCATTTCACCAGTTAGCTATATAAAAATTATTGTGTTGTTTTTGTCCATACTATAAAGATATTGTTCAAACATGCAATGATGTCTGACTCCTGAGGCTGTCTCCATATCACAAGCTGGCTTTAGTAAGTGAGTTATCAAACCTGGACTTGAAACTCCTTTCACTAAAGAAAAAAAAACAAGATTTTGAGTTAGAAATTCACAAAAAAGAATATCTGAGCAGAACAGGAGAATTCAAATCAAGAATTGTTTTTCATTAGCTTGAAGCTGGAAATGGTTACCGAGTCATCATTGAGATCCAGTTTTAGACAAACTGTAAATAGATGGCGATGATTCATTCCTGCAGTAATGCTCCCTAGAAGTGGACGCCCAGCTCAGATGACAACAGAGCAACGGCTTCAGGCTTGACAGCTACCACCCCGGGTGGTATCTGCTGCTTGGGTGTGTTCAAGACACAGAAGACAGCCTGATTATGGCTATGCTATCTGCTTTAACAAGCTGCTTGTCCACACTTGTTTCTTAGATAAACATCGTGTTTTAGGAGCAGTTAATGCAAAACATCAGGTGGCCTGTTTGTGACAGGTGTTTTATTTTGAAAAGTAGAGCAGGAAGTTTGGCTCTAAAACACCGGAGTGATAAGTATCTAATTTAGGACAGAAACCGGACACAGACCACGACTTGAACACTGAAGTAGAGAGGAACGTGAATTAGTTTGACCAACGTTTGACAAACACATAATGTGTTCATCGACCAGAACAGCTCAGTCCTGCTCGACCTCCTGCAGTGAGCCGAGCTGCCTCACTGCTGTAGAGGCTGAACAGTGGAAACATTATGGGTGTGTCCTGGAAAAAAAGGGGGGTCTTGCCTTTCAGATTGTCCAAAAGGGGAATCCCTATTCTATTATATTCTTGTACACAAGATAATGATAAATCACAAATTAAATGTGTCCATTGTAAATAATCATAATACTACTCATCACCATGATCATCACCAAACAAATGAGTGGGGATTGTCATGGTGAGGATTCCTCTGTTTTCAGTGTAGTTTGCACTATGTTAAACAGTCTGAGTCACAGTCTGTAGTTTGGGTTATTGTCATGGATACATTACGCAAAGGGGGTTGTACCTCATTGCCTCAGACACAGTCTAGAGTAAATTCCAAGGAGTTTGTTCCACCACCCACTTTAAACCTCATAAGTTTGTTGACAACTGGGCCCTCCACCCCGAGTTGCCTGAGAAGCCCACACATATTAGCCAACACAGAAACCTGGCAACAGAGAGCAAACTAAGTTTACTGGCCTGTGACTATAGTCTTTGCTGGCCAGCGTTTTGTTCTTTCAACCAGTGAAGAAAAACTTGGACAGGGAATATATTTTAATTCTACATAATACACGTCCAAGGAGTAGGATTGCTGAAGCCTTATTTTCTGAATGCCAAGAAGAGGACTAAGTAAGTAAGTAAGGAGCAGGATATTAAAAGAAGCTTGTTGTCTTAATAGTTTGGGGATAAGTGAGTGTTAAATGCCCAGGCACCCTCAAATACATGTAGAAACAGTAAAATGAGACTTGTTAAACTGTGTGGTTCACCTCATGTCCTTGTAAGGCATGCAAAAAACCATTATTAATAGGTAATTACGTCTGTTTTGCCAAGCAGGTTTAAAGCTAACTGAGAGTTGTGGCATAGTTAGCTCTTCTTATCTCCCCAAGCACCTTGTCCAACTCCTTTCTCAACAGCCAGTCTCTTGAAGAATGTGTCTGCTTCTCCTGCTGATAATGGGGAAAAGCTTTCCAGCCCAAATGTTAATATCCTGCATTGCTTACCTGCCTTTTCTGTGAGCAGGCATACCAAGGACATGATGTAAGAGGTGCCAGGACCATTACTCCCCACACTTATCATTCTTCACACACATACTACCTTTAACATCTTTTGTTACTTTGTCCATTCTTATACTCACCAGAGGAGAGAAAGAGGACGTAGTGTGCTATCCCTCATACTGCAAAAGGAATGTATCTGTTTGTTAAGAAGTAAACCATCCACATCTGAGTTTACGCACCTCTTTCAGCCCCTCAGACACAACACTTGTATCACTGTAATTCAGTGACATCCTGTGGTGAAAAATATGAACTGCATTTAAACCGAGACGCTCCTGTTGATTCAGAGCAGATGAAAACAGACCAGTATCTAGCATTGAGCGCTGCTCTCTGACATTAGGAACAAACACACAGGAGATCATGTTTCACGGGTGAACTTAATAGTGCACCAGTTTAAGAAACATACTCTTTTTGTTTTGAAATGTCTTATGAATGACAAGCAGGTGATGAGATAGATGCTTAATTAATTGTACACACATCTAGATCTATAGAAAGGAAAAATATTCATGTCTATCCATCTCACTACATTAACCACAGGCCATCATGTTTATAGTTTGTGGTGGAAATTTTGATTGGTCTTATCCTGTGGAAGTCTGTCAGAATGATTAGTGTAACCTTTTGTGCTCTGATAAACCAACTGTTGCAAGTGCAAAGGACCAGAGAGACCACAAGATAACCATGCAACTTATGACAGTATCACATACGCCTATAGGGTGACATCTGGGAAACGTGTGTTGTATCTTAATTGCTTTATTGTTTGTATCTTATCTTATGACTGTAAAGAGATTGCCAGAGGCTTAGAAGTCAGTAGAAGAAGGGGCTTCAACCCTAAGCTACTAGACTGCTGTGTGGTTCTTTGTTGTGTCCCTCTCTGCAGAGAATTAAATCATTGTGCATGATATTTCATTGGTCTTGTTTTTTGACTGCCAACAGGCAGACCTAAAAATTTCCGTAACAAGTTCATAGTTGAATAGGTGAGGAAATTATGTTCACTACTAAATCGTTCATTCCCTTCATATTTTTACACATAAAACAGCAGAATTTAAATATTTTCGGAAAAGTAAATAAACAATATTGCACTGAGAGAAGCATGCAATTCTGATTTACTTCCTATAGTTCAATGATATTTGTGTAAGATTGTGTAATAATATTTTCCTGCAAATATATGTAGGTCATATAGTACAGGTTGAAAAGGAAGGTCAAATACAATGGCTGTTCTGCTGAACCATTACCTCCACTGTGAGATCACAAGTACCAGCAGTTCCACACATCACTTCATTCATGCACCTGAAAAAGAACATAAAACACGTCAAATTACAGCTGTTTTAAAGCAGTTTAGACAATTATCATGGTGCATGCAATTACAAGTCTCTCTGTAGCCAGTAGAACTGCTAATCTACCTCCTTATCAAGTTCTGAATGACAGAGCAGGTGTCACATTAACCCAGGGTCAATCACTAAAGTAATGGCACCACAAATGTTACTGCAGCCATTCAGATATATAGTAGGCTATATGTCAATGAGGCATTCAAAATAATTATACCAATTGTCCATACCTGCTCTGCTGCAGCTGATCAGCGATCGGCTGAGAACATGTGAGATCTCAGAGGTGATATATGCATTTGGTCTGTTCCCTGATAGCAAAACAGCAAATATTCATAGTGTCAAGTAAAACTGTATCAGTTAGGGATTTGTGCAAGTTCCCTGCAGCTTATCCAATTCTGATTTACAGATGCTTAAAAAATCATCTGCACGAGTCAGTCTCAAGAACAAATACACAAAACAGCCTTTGGCAAACAGATCTTAATTGTTTTGCAATCACACCTGTTTTGAATAATTTGCAATTCAATATATACCTTTCATTCATATATTTCAGCTTCATGTTAAACATACAGTAAGGTACGAACAGAGCGTCTCACTAATATATATAACTTCTTTATAACTTCTACCTCTGGTACAGGAATTTCATTGAGGATTCACAGCCAGTGATGGTTTCACTGGTGCTCTGAGCAGATTTGATTTGTATTCACATTCCAAATGGAGCATAATGATTCATGCCCACTTTTGAAAGATGGATATTTAATGGACATGATGCGTTTGTAGCATAAGATGCCTCTGAGCTTTCTCTTCTAATTGAAAAAACATCTACTTCATGCTGTTGAAAAAAGCAGCCAGCTACCATGACAACTGGAAATCTGCCATAGTCACAGCAGCCATGCTGTTTTGTCATATGAAAGTGTTGTTGGACTGTGATGTTCAACAAATTAATCCACATGACACCTTAATGATCATTCTGTCAACAATGGTTGTGTTTGAGGTATAATGGCTTAGCTTAGAAAAAGAATGGTATAAATGTCTTAATGTGTATCTCAGTTTCAGCACAGGACATCTGGAGTGTGTTTTCAGTAAAACTTTATTTTTCAGTGCATGAACGGAACACCATGTCAAGGTCATAATCTGTCCTTTTCAATCCATTTTAAATATTTTCTTGTTTTTTTTACATAAAAAAATAATGGAGCGATTTTAATATACCTCTATTTTTTTTTCTCCCCGAAAGAGCACTCAGCAAGTATTTATAAAGGTGCTGTACAATGTACAAACATTTACATCTACTCTCTACCTACAGAATGTAGAAGATACCACGAGGATTGTTTTTCTAATGAAGCAATGCAAGGCCACAGTATGATACAGAGATGAGATACAAAATGGTCAAAATAAAAGTGTAAAGGAAAAGAACAGTGCAGGAGACACACAATGATAAGGGCAACATCTGATTCTGAACCAGAGTGAACTGCCCGTGCCTGACACTCCAGGTTGGATTTTCTCATTCAACCAACCGCCCTATTGCACAAAAACATACCACTGATTGAAACACATCCTCTAGTGATGTTTAACCTGAAAACTCCCTTATACAATCACAGACTCTTATCACAGTCAATCACAGACCCTATTCACCATCTGACTTTCTAACACGTTTGCTACGATACTGTGTTCCCTGAGCTCATCTGAATATGTCTAAATCTCATAAATTGTACGAGTATGAATGCTGAGTGTATTTCACCTCTTCAGATTTTACAGCAGAAGCTTGAAGAATTTTTGCAAAATAACTGTGAAATTTGACCATTTCTCATTTCAACAGATCCACACCAGCTCAGTTACCACAGAAATACAAGTATGTACGAAGGTGGGCTCTCTGTATACCTGCTATACAGAGCTATATATATATATATACATATATATATATATATCAGCAACATGCTCAGCATCTCTGTCAAACACCACATCACCCTCTAAACTCTGACATCCCTCAAGCTGCCCTGGCACATAATCACACAGCAGGACTGACAAAAACATTAATTTAAATCCTAATTTGTCTTTTCTCAAGAGGGTAAGGTAAAAACAACCAGGGGCATAACTTAAAACTTACACAGTATTATATAAATCACAATTTTGGCCTTAAACAGTGAACCTTTTAGAAAAAAAGAAAAATCTTTG
>OMNW01019434.1:32634-46165 GCA_900303245.1 Selene dorsalis | reverse complement strand
GGACTAAATGCAAAGTGAGAAACAGCTCCAGGCGCCTTCCATTAGTGAGCATAGAGAAGTGATGCCAGCTAATATCAGTGTCATCATCAATTGTCAGGGAGATAAAACAGCACTGAGAGGCTGAGGACTAATGGACATCTTTTCTTAGTGTTAAGAGCAGCGTGTTGTGTCTTACATCACTCGTGTCATTTGGGAAATGGATTTTATGGAAGATCATGGTGCTGTTCTGCTGGATGGCGTCCACCTCTACCGGATGGGGAGGAAGGTTCCTGGGCTTCTTGCTGAGGACACAAAGAATTCAGAAAAATGAATATTACATACAACCCCTAAAATATTACACATCACCTGAAATTCTAATTGCAAAACTCGAAATGGGCTATTTAAAATTTCAGGGAGAGAAATTCACTCGAAATAAATTCAGAGAGATGGTTTTCATTTTTGAAATATTCCAGTGCTGTTAATTCAGCGGTCATTAAATTACATGCATGACATCAATTACATCAGAGATTCGGTTGCTGATGAGATTCAAACTGGAAATGATTTGATTCTTTTTTCGCCCCTTGAACTAACTTTGAGGTTGATAAAATCATATTATTCCACTGACTGACTGTGTCTCCGAGAATAATTTCACTTCATTTTAACAGTTTAAAACACGAGGTGTAGTGAGAAATATGACTTCACCTCTGAAGAGTGTGTGTGTGTATAATAATGTTTGATGAAAGCTGGTACTAAGCAGATTTATCGGGGACAGTCCAGAGGGTTAGCATGTATCAAAAGGTGCACAATAGTAGTTCTTACCTATAACATTGGATTTATTGGTCCTGGATAAGTGACATGAAGTGAAGATGATGGATGAATGAAGATTAATTAATTAATGATGGTGAATAGTTCATTTAGACTTTTGAGATGCTGTACAGTTTTCCAGCTACTAAATCAGCAGTGACAGCATTTGCTGCAGGTCTGACTAAATCTCCTGAGCATTAATTTGGTATTATACAATCCCACTCATAGTTTTGAGGTATTTAATGTCTCCTGACAGAAATCACATTCAAAACTATGTTATTGTTGAAGGAGAAACACCAAAGAGTTTGTGAATTTAATTGAAGGATTTAAAGGGCTATAGTCAGTGATTCAACATGTACAAGTGTGCCAGTGGTTTTGATGTGTTTCATCTGTACTAGTGACTAAAAGTCAGGACATCTGCTCCTTCATCTTCAGCTGTTGTGTTCGTGGTGTATTATTGTGTTGTGACAAAAAATATAGATTGTAAAACATAGATTGTCATTATTACACATTGTCACTAGTTGCTCTGTCCATTTTTTCCCTACAAAATAAAAGTTGCTCTGTCCTGTAGATATAGGTTATAGGCGATGTAACTAAAACAGGAAGTACATGTGATCTTAAATAATTCCACTTTCACATCCAAAATAGCAACAGTACTTTGTTACAAATGTATTCTCTTCTTTATTCATTCATTATTAATCATTGTTGTGTCCTGATTTTTCCAAACTTCACTCAAAATGCTTCACACAGTGACCAGTAACCATATACACCTTATACAGGACATCACCATGTGATATCAGATTTTTAATTTTTTCTGACCTGCACATCCCCTGCAGCCTCTGCAGACACACGGAAGCCAGCGGGTCTCTGGGCCTTGACTCCAAGAAACGCTGAGTGTATCTCATCAAATTCCTACTGGGCGGGAACAATCCTGAACACAGCCACATCAGCTGCCACCCACGCTCCATGCTCAACCTGAGAGCGAGAAGGAGCCAAAGATAGAAGAGAGAGAGTAGAGATATTCACAGCGTGGGGTTAAATATTTTGGACTTTTCTTTAAATTCTTTAAAATACTAATGTGCAGAGTGAAGAGGCACCTGTTGTTGTTGCTGGTCATCTGTCTCATAATCTGGCAGTAGATCTCATCCTGTAGTTCTTCATGCTGAGTGGCCGGACCAAAGATCTGGTCCGTCAGCTCTATGGGGCTGCGGGCGTGTTTGATGGGGTAGTCGCCCATGTACTTCAGGATAGGTGGAAGAACGGGTCAAGGAGTAACACAAACTATATTAAATCTATCACACATGGTCACTCTGCCTATTCCATGCAGACGGTTTCTTGATGAACAATATTGAGTAGTTCTGAGCTGACTGAAGACACCGTGACTCTGAGCAGAAATGAAAGAGCAGACGTTACACAGTCTGGACCCTGTGCTCTCATCTTGATGAGGAATTTCAGTATCATCTAATGAAACAAATGTGTGAAACAAACCATGAAACAGATCCATCTGAAAAAAGAAAGCATTTTTTTCTAAAGGATATCAGTGAACGCGCCACAGGCCAGGGAGCTGAGTTCAGAGTTGTTGACCAGGTTCTTCATCAGCGGCTGCTTGAGAGGTTCTCTGGAGCAAATCCACAGTTTCTCCCTACTGACCCCTTTAAATGCACCATGTCGGCCCAAGTCTTTACCTACAGGCCTGTGTGAGATAAAGAGATAGTTCAACATTTTGGCAAATTCGCCTATTTCCATAATCCCTGTAGTCATAGGGGTAGGTTCATTACCTTTAATTATCAGTGCATGTGGTTTTGAGATCCATGGGGCAGAGACGCGAGCTGCTCAGTGAACAGAATGGAGGTGAACTGTCCCTCAAAACTCATCAAGTTGTTGTTGGATTGTGTATTTGATGAGTTTTGAGGGACAGGGGACCTTGCACCATTCACCTCCATTGTGTTCACTGAGCAGCTTGTGTCTTTGCACCACGGATCTTGATGACCTCAGCAGCACTGCTGTTTCATTTGCACTAAATCCAAATCTAGAGATCGATGCTCAACTGTTTACTGCCACAAATAAAATGCTATTACCTAAAGTTCTCAAGTGCAAACTCTTTAATAGAGACAGGAGCCACTGTTTCTTCTCTCTGTGGGGTGCTCTGTGTGACCGAGAGTTTCTTTGAGCCCGAACCAAGCAGCTCCTGAAGGGTCAGAGGCAGTTCATCAGTTACACCACAAGGGGGGCTCAGGTGAATCATTATGCACATGGATTCACTGCTGCATACAGCTGTAAAGCTTACAGTTGTGTTGTCTTGAATTATTTCATGCATACAATTTATATTATTGTAAGTTTCCACATTTAACATTTTTAAAAATATGTTGTTACTTTCTGTAAAAACAACTGCATCTATAGGAAATATATCTATATATATATATGTATTTGGTGTATATATGGACCAGCAAATCTAATCTGTTTTTTATTATTATTATCATTAACCTGCTTATCTTTTTGTAAATTAATTAAAAAAAAACACTATATTGTTCACATTCACTCAGTTTTGATGTGTGTATAGTGAAAACCAAAAAGAATAAAATGTAAGAGAAACTTTACCAGCATTTCTTCAGTGGGTTTAGTGAGAGTTGGGAGAAACTGTATTTTATCCCTGCCGACCATTCCACTCATATCGGTCCGCTGGTTGGTTGCTCTGATCAACGTCGCCTTGGGAGAATATTTATCTTTTTCTACCAGCAGCAGGTCGCCTCGTTTACACACCAGCAACATGGGGTCGTCTGTGGGAGCAGAGAAAGACAGAGAGACATGCTTAGTGCAAGTTTTTGTTCCTGCATGCTCAGTATACAAAAGACATGTTTTTAGGTTCAGCTGTGCGTGAGATTTCTATCTGATACTCGCACCTTGTTTACTGGTTTCCTGCTGAGCCACTGCGTAAATCGAGTGCTGTCTCAGTCCTTCCAGGTTATACTCTATGAGTGCAGCCATGTCCTCTGCTTCACCACATTTCAGAACATAGTTTCCTTGGAATGTGACCAAACTCACTGATTTGCCACTGAAATCGCTGTCACCGGACAGAGTTCAATCAGTTTTATTTGTACAGTTAACAATTCAAAATGCTTTTCAGGGGAGTAAATTTGAATGAATGAGAAACTATCCATACCTTGTCTTGTCACTTTTCTTTACCTCTAGGTAAGAAAGCTCAAGAAGTCTCTTTTCTCTTCCATCCATGAAGAAGATGCCGCTCCAGTTGACAGCCACAAAAAACCTATTTTTGGGCAAAGGAGGTCCTGTGGACAGATGTGGATACCAGTGTTTAAGGGTGATGGTCTTTCACTTCTCAAAATCTAATTGGAAATCTGGGTTTATACACAGGTACTTCACAGGAATATAGCAAAAACAGCAGCACATACATAGTTCACATACTACATGTATTTGATGACAATAAGTACTTAGGGATAAGTTGTTAAGCCTCTTTCAAATATGGAAACAATAATTCCAAAATTCATACTGGTAGAATGAAATATGGTCATTAAGAAGCCCCTATGTATTCAGGAAATTTGCAAATGAAGCTGAGTGTTGACTGACCTGACATCATTGTAACTTCATAAAACTTGGAGAAGTGGAGCGGCCATTTCTGTCGGGCCATGTCCACCAGCTCCCCCTTGACCCTGTCTGTCTCCAGCTTCCCTTTGACCTCTGGACCCTGCATGAGATGGACATTCAACACTCATCAGTAGATGCCTCATCTTCATTGCGCTCATATGACACAGACAAATTAAAAAGTTGCAGACTCTTTTCTCCCTTTTGTTTGACTGGATGGCACTGTACCTGTGAAAGTGCTGTGCTGATGAGTTCAATCCATTTGTTCATAGATTTACTCTCTATAAGGGGGGTAGCGATGCACTCCTCGACCACCCTCTGGACATCGTCTCTGCTGTATGCAGAGCCAAACTTGGTGTAGTAGTACTTTGTCGCCAGCTCGACGTATTCATCTTGCTGCAATGTTAAATACATGTTTATTAGATACACTTCATATATATTGGTTTTCATATTGTTTTTTTGTTGTTTTGGGTGTCCTGAACCAGGAACCAGTGATATCTACAAGGTAGATACTAACTCTGATCTCTATGTTGGCCTTGGAAACAGTGGAAATGTTCAAGAACAAGTTCAGAACAAGACTCATTAAGTTTGTTTTCATTGTCTGTACCTTCAGCAAAAAGCTGTAAACACTTCACTCTCATATTTTCTCCATGTTGGCAGACAGTTGCTCATCTACACACCCAGCAGATAAGGAGCAACCTTAGCATTCATTTGGAGTTATATTCCTCACCACCTGACAAATGTAAAACTTTTCATTTTATTTTTAGCTTTGTGCTGTGAGGAAAAACATCTGTCTCCTGCTAAATATTCTACTGTCTTTGTTGCAAACATTGTCTACTTGTAATTTAAATCTGAGCTCATGTACAGAGGGATTATCAGAGCTTTTCACACTGAAAAAAGTTGCCTACAGCTGTTGGAAACAATGCTGAGGACAGCAAAAGACACACAAAACAGGAAAGTTATAGGACATTAAACAAATCAATGATGCTATAAAAAGAAAATGCTCTGAAGAGCAGAGTAAAATTTGAGAAAAATTACCCATGAGCCACTGCTAAGATCGACCATTCACTTTTTCTGACCTCAGTCAAACTGCTGAGCCAGAATAGAGGTTGCTAATGGACTGCTAAGTTAATTTAAGATGCTAATTGGCACAGCTAGATTGGATTTAATATCATCCAGTAAACTCTAGTGCCGCAATTTCACCATTTAGAAAAATTGGTATAACAGGAAGTAGTAACAGTTTTAGTACTTTCTAACTAATTTAGCCATATAACTGGTCAAATGTTTTCATAAGTAAATTAAGCTGTTTTACTGCTTTAGCCCTCACCTTCTCGCAGACGTACTCCGCTGACTTGATCCCCTTAATGACTTGCTTGTAAATCAGATCTGTGCCGATCGGGTCCAGTGAGCAGTCATGCCAGGGTGTGAACAGTTCCTTGCGGACAGAGAGACTCCAGGGGGTGTCCTTCTCCAGTTTGCCCTGTCGTTTCATCTCTTGCTCACACTGAGAAACTGCATCCAACACATGCTTCCCACAGCTGCCCAGGGACCACATCTGGAGGTGAAAGACCAACAAGATGTGAATGAATATGGTTTTCCACATTAATTTCATTAGTCACAAGTCAGACAAAACAGAAGAGTTCTGCATTTTTTTTAAGTGCAGGAGCAAAGCTGACCTTTTCAAAGAGGCTGATGTACAGAGAGAATCCATACATGTCTTTGAGATTCAGCTTGTCAGCCACAGTTTGACAGATTTCTGCAGAAGTGCTGGCCGAGTCCACATGTAGACTGACTGTACGGTCGTCCGTCATAGTCACAGACACATCGATGGGCTTCTTAGTCTTTGCAGCCTGTCAGTGGAGAAAAAGATGAGACTGGACTAGAAACAAGGAAACAATCCAATAATCAACGAATATCATTGCTTTCTGAAATAAGGGATTCAGCTCTTTTGTCACAATACTTGAAAATCAGGTTTACAATGATCACAGATAATCCAACAATGAACCTGGCTGAGAAATAACTGTCAGTGCCAAGCAGAGAAGATGCTGACCAAGAAATCATCACAACAAAACAAAAATAGTTTCTTTTTTTTTTTTTACCTGTAGCTCTATCCAACAGGGCAACTCTTTTCTTTCTCCATTGGCTACTGTACGATGCAGGCGCTCCAAACAATATTCCCCATAACCTCTTGGCCCTCTCTGGACAAAAGCTTCCAAACACTATGGAGCAGAAGAGTGGGAAGAGTGGAAAAGAAAAGGGTAAACATGATGGTATGTGCATCATGACACATACAGGTGTATTTTTCTACAACTGATAAACACATTAACAGAACAGTGATTCTCTTATTCTTCAATGCATCAGGTGGGTGGGGCCAAACGGGTGCCGCAACTGTGTTTTTCATCATTTCCAAAAAACAACAGAAGCAACCAGTGACAGTAGTTCATCAATATTTCCACCACGCAGGCAACAGGAAATCAGGTCCAGAACTATCAGAGAGCCTGCATCACTGGATGAGCTGTTGTGGACTGACCTGCACAAACTGGTCTGTTGGAGGGAAGATCCCCAAACAGATGGAGAGGAGGGTCCAACCAAGTATACGACTCCTCCTGTTCTTGTTGTTTACCAGCTGCTTACAGATCTGACAGTAGATCTCATCACTAGTTAGAACAATGAGTGATTAAGAAAGTATGTAAGAAGTGGTAGAAGGTATTGACAGACAAATTAATGTATACATACAGAGAAATACTGGAATAAAACAATACTGTATAAAAGTTTCAAAGCTACATTCAAACGCATTATTTACATGCAATTCAAATTTTCAGCTTGGCTCCTTTTTAATGTTTTCAAATGTAATGTGTGTGTACAGTGGAGATACATTTATGTTTTCTCAAACACAAATGTATCTCCACTGTACAACTACATTTGTTTTCCCATGTGTATGACATATGACATAGATGTTTACCGTATGTCTCGTCTGGATAGACCATATCCTGTGATGATGTGCAGTTTCTCCAGGGCTGAAAGAGGCCGATCCAGTGTCGGACCTTCTCCAATCAAAATGTCCTCATCTTCTGTCAAGTTCTCAGGCTGGTTAGCATGATGACAATAAGAACGATTAGCGTACACAACATACAGACTGAATAATAAACACCATAGCAACATTGGTCCTGACCTCCTCAAGGATCGCAGAAGGTCTTCTGTTTCCTCCTTGCTTTTTCTTGTTCTTCCTCAGTATTTTCTGTCAGTTAAGACATGATAATTAGAGAGAAGACTCATGACTTATGTTTGACTTTGAAGCTGATCTTTGATATTATGCAGAAGCTGTTTGCAGTGAAACTAGGACAGTATATCAGAATGGCTACTATACTGATTCACTGTATATCTGCTACTCTAAAGGTTTTCTACCTAATTCCACAAACATTTAGATATAGACAACAACACTGAATTTAAATATTCATTAAAATGTATTTCTTATTACGGCATCTATTGTTAATTAACTTTAATCCTGAGTGGCGGAAAAATGTAGTACAATTGTCTTTTCTGACTTTTTACCTGGTCAAGTCCCACCAGGTGGCTCAGCCTCCTGCCCTGCTTGTTAGGCAGCAGACGCGAGATGGTGCTGGATGCTTGAGACACTGTATCCAGAGACTTTGGTTCTGGTAGGTCCTCCATGAACCGCAGAATAATCCACCACACAGTCAGACATGCCTGGAGGAGAATAAGAGGAGAGAAGCTTGTAAGAGTCAAAGTTTTGGAGGCGACAGTAAGAACAGAGCTTCCTGTCTTCTTACCAGTGCATCACCCTCATCGTCATGTTGGAGAAGGGGCTGCCTGAGTCTCTGGGTGATGTGTGTGTGAGTAGTGTTGCCCTGGAAGTGCAAGCTGCTGAATTTGGAGAATGAATACATATTGCTGTCGTCATCAAACTCGTCATCCTCTTCATCTTCCAGCAATGAGGTAGGGGTGCTTGACTTTGGGATGATGATTTCTGAATCTGAGTTTAAGGGGGAAGAAGAGGTTTCCTCTGCTGGCTCTGGTGTGATCTGCCTCTTCTTGGTAGTCTAAAAAAAAATATCATATATTAGTTTAGTAAAGTAAAATATGGGATAAAATGTTGGAGAATAATTAAATCAATAATGAAGCAGATTAAATAACACAAATATCATCTAACCCTGAAGTCTGATTCTGATGTTTTTTGTTCCATCACTTCCACAACAGGCTGCAGATCAAACGAGTTCTCCTCTGAATCATGTTCAGTCAGTGGCTCAGGCTCCGACTCAGGCTCCGACTCAGGCTCTGACTCCTTGTTGGACTGTGTGTTAAGACCTTCCAGTC
Organism: Selene dorsalis; assembly: GCA_900303245.1. NCBI lineage: Eukaryota > Metazoa > Chordata > Actinopteri > Carangiformes > Carangidae > Selene > Selene dorsalis. The sequence goes on along the minus strand of OMNW01019434.1, from coordinate 37,447 downwards.
CCCTCTGAAGCGCCAAGGCTATTTGGTCCTGCTCTTCTCTTCCCAGGTGTGAAGTGGCCTGTGAAGAGTTTGTGAAGAGAGGGAGAAAGAAAAGTGTCCATATTATTCAGAATACACCTCTTCCTTGACATTCATCACTAGACGGTGTTTCTCGTTTCAAGACTTTGAGCGCTCACATCATTCATCATCTTCTGAACTGCTTTTCTGGCCAGGACTCCTCTGGTGTAGGCCTGCAGCAGTATGACTGCCTCTCTCTTCCGTTTCAAGCTCTTTCTCATCTGGTGCTGTCGTATCTGCAGTTAATCAGCACTTAGTAATTATCTTGTCATTAATGTTTTTGTGATGCAGTTGGACTTAATGAAAAAAATGTTTTTGTTTCTCTGGAATAAAAACCAAAACAGGTATAAAATACATTTAACGTTTAAAAAACTGGTGAAACTATTTTCAATAACAGAATTAGCAAAAATTGATTGAATATAAAATTAATAACCTTTAACCTGGGATCACGGAAAAATGTCAGTTCACATCATAAGTTCACTCTAAGTCAATCTACAGTGTCCAGAGTACATGCCTGTGCCTGGATGGTGATTGCTGCTGCTCTCTGTTGTTGATACTGTAACCGCTGCTTCCGACCACGGATCTTTGAAACCAGCCGTTCGTAGCCATGCTTGAGCTAGATGGAGCAAGAGTGGAAACAATGACAAAGGTCAACTAACCTGAGATAAGTTATGACAGATTAATATGTTGTCTTTAAGAAGCATCACACTTTTCTTTCCTTCACCTTTCTTGCTCTGTAAGCTCTCCAGTGCTTCTGCAACACCACAACAGCGGCTCGCTTCTTTAGAAAGGACTTCCTAGAAAAGAGGTAAAACAAAGCCTTTAAGGAATAAATAGCCATATACAGTATGCCACTAAAAGCATATACTCATGATCTCTTTCAATTTTCTTTTTTATGATCTCATTTCCTCTTTACTCATCTCAGAAACTGCACCTGTCTTTGTGTCCAAGCATAACCCTCTGGATCACCACGGCTACCCTGCTGAGCTCTTGCTCCCTCAGTCGTTCCAGGATGGCGTCATGAGCATCCTGCAGTAACATGATAAAAAGACTAATTAATATGATTGAACACTTGATTTGTGCTGGAAATCCTGACAATCAGATGTCATAATATTCCAGGATTAAGTCATCCAAGACTCATAAGCAACAACATGATCAAAGTCAGCTGGAGCGTAGAGTAATAACTGAACAGTGCATAAATCATAAAAAGAGAGAACGTAATGTCAACAACAGATGTTGGAATCTGCTCTGGTTCATAATGCTGATACTACTTCACCAGTGCCAGTGGATACAGTTTCAGAAGTGATGTTCTGCTGAGTCATTACATCTTTCATGGTCTGAATTATAAGTTTTGTTCACCTTCAGGAAAATCTTGGTGCTGCCTATTTTCCACTCGTCCTCCCCTTTAATCACTGTCTTGCAGATGGCTTCACAACAGGCAGCAGCCGTGTTCTGCAGGAACAATAAAGTCTTTATCTGAGTTCTGAAGCAAGTCTAACAACAGTCCAAAATCCTCCAAGGTAAAAGACAAGAGGAAGTTATCAGTCTGACCGTCACAGTGACACACCCGTTCAGCAATAACTCATTAAGGTCCACAAATATGACAGAGATACTATGAAACATTCATGTAACATGTAATCATCAATGAGATGACATAATGACTAACTCTTCTGGGGTCACAGAAGGTCGTCTTCAGGAGCACCCTGTAGCGCTTCAGGAATTCCTGAAATGTGTGGCGAACTGGGAATCCCAAGTTCCTGATGCGGATGGTGTCCATCATACCGGAGTATCTCAGCTGACGCATACACAGCTCTCTGTCAAACACCTGCAGGAGGATTGATTAAAGAGGCTGTGAATATTAATCCTGTGTATTCTTCTTCCTTTACAGCTGCAGCAAAACAACTGCTATCAATTTTATCAATCCATCCAATAACTGTTGAGAAAGAGAAAGGCCACAAAAGAGAATTTAATCATGGTGACAGTCATGGACCAGTCATAAGGATTCCTCCTCTGGTAGGCATGATCATCAGTTTAAAAATATCAACAGGATTATTAGTAGTAGGGTTCATCCTCTGGGATCACAGGTGAATATATAAGATTTAATGGTGATCAGTCTAAGAATTTTTGAGAAATTAAAATTCAGACTTGAGTTGTGGACTGACTGATTTCACTAGAGTCTACTATGGATAAACAAATCATAATAGTAAAGGAATATAATTCATACTAACTTTAAAGGGTGACTACAGCCTCCCTGTCACTACACTAACATTGTACTTTACACTGGTGTTTACCCAGGATATTTGTTCTATTGGTCTATGACACAAAACAGGAAGATTTTGTTGTTTATTTAGTGCGAGGGCAGATGGTGAGAGGATGATTGGGAATTTTGCTTTATGATCTTCTAACAATTGCAGGTGTAACCATAGCATCGTTATCACAGTTTCAGGAAGGAAATCTTAATTTGCATGAGTCTTCTTTCACATGAAATCAGGTTTATCTTCATCTAAATTGTTTATTGTTCCTAGTCACAAATAAACCCATAAAATAATAATAAGCGTATATTTAACCCAGTGATACTGTTAGGTTTAAAAATGCTACACATACACAAGCACTGTGCGATATTGTGGACAGCCACACTGCAGTGGTTGCTCTTGTGTCACTCACCTGAGACTGCTTGTCATTGTTGGGTTTGAAGCAGCGGATGAAGAAAGGCTGGCAGGCAGACAGGGCCTTCATGAGGGAGTCCAGAGACTGACGGAACTGGCCGCTCAGCGTCGGCATCTGTTTACGTTTGTCAGTCTGGGCCTGCACGGATGACAGTGACAACTCTGACACCAGTGCATCTTCACTGCATCCCAAAGTGTACAGGAAATAAATCTTGAATTACATCTTAAAATTTTTTCTGTTTTCTGTGTAAAAGTGAAAACATTTGAAACAGGTAAAATAACTTTCCCTTTAACATGATAGTTTCAAACTAAATGAGATTCTACATTCATACCCGCACAGAACTCCTGGGTGTCATGATGACCCTCTTGTTTTTTGCCATCGTCACCCCATTGGTTGAAAGCTCATTCTGAAATATCTGATGAAGCAGCTTATTGTTTGACATTTCAACCGCCTTGATTATGTCAAAACTGACGGCATCTCTGTTCTTTTCCAGGAACCCTTGACCAAAGAAAAGAAATATAACTGAGTATCTGACGGCACAGTAGTCAGTCTTTAGTTGGGCGGTGCAAGTTGTCTACGTACCTCTGGAGTCATAGCAGACCAGGCCTGCGAAGTGCTGAATCCCAAAGTTTGTGTCGTATTCACCCTTTGAGGCGATGTAGGTCTTGTCTTCACTGTGCTGCTGGTTCATCTTGTTCAGCATGGTGATATCTGAGCCCTGTTACCCAACACATTTCAGTCAGAAAAGTTTACAGTAAAAAGGATAAAAGGACGTGTGAAAACAAAGCATAACACCACCTGTGGGAAATGGGTCTCCTCATCGATCAGAGCCAGCAGGTTGCAGGATTTCCCGGCCAGAAGGTCCAGGATGCTCTGATTGTCACTGAAGTTGATGTTATTCCACACGACACCCTCTTTCAGGTACTCTTCCTGCTCCAGCTTGAAGATGTGGCGCACAAAGAACTGCTGGAGCTTCTCATTGGCGAAATTAATGCATAGCTGCTCGAAACTGTGAGATGACAAGTTGATATTTGTTCAGATTAAAGTAGCTGTCGAGCTGTGATACACTCGGTGGGTGAAGAGTTTTCCTCACCTGTTACTGATGAAATTCTCAAAGCCAAAGATGTCAAGCAGGCCGATGGACAGGTAGGAGGACTTGGGGTGGTGAGCTAAGTTCTTATAGATAACACTGTTGATTTTCTCAACGATCCATATGAACAGCTTGTTGTAGATCGCCTGAGAGTTGACATAGTTCACAATTAATCCAGTGTCCTACAAACAGGTCAAACTGAAGAAGGGGATTTACTGTCAAATTGTGAATGGTTGCCTCTTATTCCTGGATCTTGAGCAGTTGGAATACTTCCTTATGGAGCGCAATACAGCCATCAACATTTATAAGGTATGATCTGTTTAATCTAGAGTGAGCATCAATAAGGAAATTACATCATGTCGATTTATTGTCAGTAGCTTGGTGTCATTACCTTGACAAAGGCGTCTCTGCAGTCACTGGCCTGTTCAGAGCTCAGGGGTTTGGTCACCCTCTCTCTGTTGGTCCTGAAGCTACGGTGGGTCAAACTGGTGGCCAGAGCAGACTTTTTTACCTGCACAGAGCAGACAATAATTAATAAAAACATTGTTTACTGCTGAAGAACAAATGATCTCTTGATAGATGAGGAGACCGACCTCCAGGAGAGATGCTGCCATGCTGAAATTTTCCGACTTGCTGACACCACTGGTTTCCAGGTTGTTTTGAGTGGTGGCTGATGGGGACACAAGATCAACAATCAATATAATGAGATTTTTTTTATCTTTAGTGTATTTGGATGAGTGGTAGAAATGTAGTTCAGTACTGCACAATTTTGAGGTACTTTATTTATTTATTTTACTTTTATATTTTTCACTAAATTTTAATTTATATTGTTTTATTGTATCTATATTTTTTTATATACAATCTATATTATCATTTCATTCTAAAGTCCTACACTGAGCATCATACTGATACTGGGTCTTAGTACCACGTCCTTTTAATGTCTACTGGATTCAGATGTGTGACCTCTGAGGTTCACTCCTGGTCTCGGGAGAGGGCCCT
>OMNW01019434.1:8154-31987 GCA_900303245.1 Selene dorsalis | reverse complement strand
AGCTTATAAAACAGTGCATTACAGAGAGTGCGAGTTAAGCTCCTCCCTCCTCTACAACCAGCTGCAACATGAAAATCTGCTGATACATTATTACATCACCAATAAATATATAAATGCATCACAATAAAACAGTATCAGGAGCCATTTTTTTGCATGTTTTAATGCTAATAATTAACTTTATAGATACGTTATAGATCTATTTTACATTGTGGTGTCCCTCAGTAAAGACGCTGGTTACTTCCTCTAGTGCTACTTAAATTTAACTGAAATAAAAAATATGTGTATGTTATAAAAAAAAAACAACAAATGCTCACCCTCGAAGCAGACGTTTCCCAGGTGTAACATGGCTGCCAGCAGTTTGAGGATTTCCACATGCTGGTTTTCTGAGAAGGTCAGGATTTTCATGGCAGAGCAAATGCGACTGTAGTCTTTGGCATCGTCCCTGCCTTCACAAACGATACAGTCACCCTGCAGCACATAAAGGGAACAGTTTAGATTATTCACAGTATGAACAGGACATGCCATTTGTTTGTTCAATGTGACAAAAACGAGCTACTGGCGGTTATTGTAATACCTGAGTAAGGAATTTGTATTCCTTGGTGTTTCCAAGCCTCAGAGCTTTTCTCTCCTCTGCTGTGATGCCTGCCAGCATGCAGTAAAAGATGTGGTAGTTTCTCTCCTCCACTGCCTGAGGTGGTGGATTAAGAATTAAATATTATTGGTACAAGAGGGTAAACTGAAGGTGCTTCAAAGAAATCATCTCTGTTAAATGAGTGAATATGACCAGTGGGCCAGTGAGAATCTGCTGCCCTTGTTGACACTGATAGCCTGTTTATATAACATGGCCTGCTACAGATAATACAGTATGTTTACAAGTTTGCAGTAAAGACCTGCCTGGCGGAGAGATAACAGCGAGGTTTGTTTGGACAGAGCTGCCTTACCTGATGGCAGACACGAGACTTCTCCAGAAGATACTGCTCCACACGAGCTCCCTCTATCACTCCGTCCTGATTGAAGAATATCTCCAAATATTTCCCAAATCGACTGGAGTTGTCGTTGCGGATGGTTTTAGCATTTCCAAAAGCTGAATTAAACAGGACAGATATTGAGGCATGTGTGTCAATATTGCATCCTTAAATAAATGTCTTCATTTCTATTGTATGGGCTCATTTCTGAGTGTGGTTTTCTATGTCTTACTGCTGGACTTCAGTATAGTTTTACCTTCTAGTATTGAGTTGGACTCTAGGATCTGTTGTTCAGTCCTCTGTTCAGACAGCTCCCCGCTGACAGCTGCCAGGTACTGCAGGATCAGCTTAGTGCTCTCCGTCTTCCCTGCTCCTGACTCCCCGCTGAGATGAAAGCACGTAAATGATTTAGTGATCGAAAGGTAACATCCAACTACATTTCTTGCGCTTGGGGCTGTCTGCAGGCTTCAGTTAAGAGGCCATCCCGACTGCTTCAATGAGATATTTTTGTCCTGACCTGATGATGCAGCACTGATTCTTGTGGTGGCGTGTCATGTTGAAGTAGCAGGACTCAGCAATGGCGAAGATGTGTGGTGGGAGCTCCCCGAGCTTTCGACCATGGTATAACTTCACCTGAAGATATCAGAGTGGACACATGAAACACTGCACTACCAGAGATTCAGCTTGTGCTTATATGACCCATGTTAATTCAAGCAGGTCTCACCTGGTCAGCTGAATATAGAGGAAAGTCCTGATACGGGTTCACCGCAACCAGAACAGAGCCTGTGTAGGTCTAAAAAAAAATAACACTGAAGTTAAAAGAATGATGAATCAATAAAATCAATAAAATAAAAAAAACAATGGTTAAAATCAGTCTCATTTTAAGTGCTGCAGCCATATGTTTCGAAAAGGGTAATGTCAAATTGCAAAAAGTTGCTTCATTTATCCCCTGTTCTATCAGGCCATGCCTATCTTTGTCCATAGATTTCAACTGTATCTCACAGCATCGCCCATCTAATGGAGTTTGACCCACATCCTCCAGTGACTGAAGATAAACCACAACACAACAAATAAAGAAATTTTAGTTCAAGAAAAATGATGGTATAAATAAAAAGTAAGGACTAAAAAAGCTCTAAAAAAATATCAAAGTGCTTCCAACTTGAAGTTTCATGTAATTAAGTAATGGCAGTAAAGGGGAATTGTAGGAGAGAAGACAAGATTTAGATGAATAAAAGATGAAGCTGCACATCTTCTGGGTAGAAAGGCAAAAATAAATGCTCCCATGAGACTGCAGAGGGGCTGCAGTCATTCTGAAAACACGACAGATGAAGTCAAATATGAGCTCCTTTTGGCCACATCACCAAAAATACAGAGCAGCTTTGGAGTTGTGTGGCAGCCAGTGGCCAAAAAAAATAAAGAACAGATCTCATTAAATATGAGAAAAGTCTTGATGCAAATGTCATAAAGTGAAACTGGGAACAGAGCGGCTTCTATGACAGGGCAGTGATTCAAAACAAAACTCAAAAACTGCCCCCACAGCCAAGACCTGAATTTAAAATATCTCAGAAATTGAAATGATCTGCAAGGAGAGTGGAGTGAAAATCCTTCAATCAAGAACAGACAGACTCTTAGCTGTAACAAAAAAATATTCGCAAGCTGTGATATTTGCCAAACAGATGGTCACTGAACACGAAGAAACTCATTTACTTTTGATTTCTTTCTGTCTTTTTATAAATTGGTGAAATAAAAAGGAGTGGATCGGAGTAGAGTATCTTGGTGTGCCTCACATAGATGAGTCCTTTTTTGTGTCGGAGCAGCAGGTTTCGGAGGAGACCGGCCTCTGTCATGTCACCCAGCTTGATCATGTCGTCCACACCCTCCACTGACGTAGGGTGCATGATCTTGAGAGAAGCTTCCTGCTCCTGGGACAGACTCTGCTCCTGGGAGAGGTTCAAATGAGAAATAAAATCAGTGTTGATCCTGGGCTCAAGCTGTTATTATGATGCTCAGAATAACCAACACTTCAGTTTCACTCAGCAGCAGTGGACCCTTTACCTTTCCCTCATCGTCCACCAGTAACCGCTGACCACTTGGTGTTACTTTGACCCTGGCACCGATGGGTATCCCAATATCGGAGTCCACCCATACCCACTCCCCCTGAAACATAAATATATAAATAAATCCCCTTAGTTTTCTTTAGGTAGTCTTTGAGGACACATAATTTATGATGAAATTACTTTTATTAGTTTACAGTATTTCCTTGAACACACGGCTGCACAGGGCAACGTGACATTTGTTCCAGGAGCAAATGAATAACATGGGGATTTCTGATAAGTTATATTCTTATCAATACAAAAACAATCCTTGTAAATCCACAGCAGGTACTGAGGGACTTCTTTTCAGCCTTACCTTTCTCAGCATCACTGATTTTCTGCTTTCTTACTGCCTAAACGAAGAAATCCATATGATGAGACGGGACAAAAGAGGGAATGACTCAGAATGACACTTTTTACTCATCAGCATTGTAACATCTTAAAAAAACTAAATTAATGATCTTATAAAAATAACAGTTTTCTCTTAACTGGCTTGAATGAAGGCCACACAATAAAAAAAATGTATATATTTGAAGTAACATGGACAAAACATTGAAGAGATCAGTCTAACAAACCTTTTAACAGTGCTCTTCATTCATTCCCCTCTGTTCCAATCTGATGAGGAGCTGCGGTTTGCCTCGACGTTGCCTTCTTGAATGTGGCTCAGTTTGAAGGAGGAAACACTGATCTGCTACGACCAACACTCTGATTTTATGGCACTATGAACTTTGAACTGAATGGGAAGAGAAACTGATCATACACGTAAAGTGGATATCTGTCTTGTCATTCTGGGAGTGTCTGCTTGGCTGCATTCATCCGCTTTAAAATTATAATAACATGATTATTTATAATGATAATAATGTATAATAATAATTAATATCTATAGTTTACTATGAGTATCTGTAGTGCTGTGGAAAAACTATATTACAAGTCCTCTAAAGAAGCCTGATGTGTGCTATGAGTGTCAGGCTTGTTCGTCAAAAATGATTCTGAAACTAGTTTTGAGCATATTGGCACATCCACATGTATTCATCAACAGTTTACATAAATGACCTTGGGGGAGTCAGTCATTGGCTGTTGTAATGTATTTATATTCAGCCTTTGGACCCTGGTTGTCAGGGCTGAGAAGACACTGCGGAGCATCCGCAGACTGTCACTGCAATAAAGGTGGAAATACAAGATTGAATCAAGAAGGGACTAAATTTACACCCCGAGAGATTTAATCATCTCTGTGTGGCCCTTATCATTTAAGCCAAGGTCTGTGTAATATACCATAGGGGTTCCTCAGTTACGGATCAGTCAGTAATGAACTCGAATAAAATTTTCCACACTGCAAATATCTCTTCTGTGACGGTTAAAAATTGGACTTAAAACCACAAAGGGAAACCTTCCTAACAGGAAAATGTGAGTTATCTGTGCCACTATAAAATTAAAGTCATTAAGCTGTAAGGGTTTAAAGTCAAAACGGCACACGTGGCTGTGCTGGGAGTCGCCACTGCTCCTTCACTTGCGTCAGTGTGTTGGGCACTGATAAGGAATTCCCTCACAGACGCCCAACGCTTCATCACTTTTGCTGCATAGCTATTGATGTCCTGAAGCTAAGTCAGTCCAGCAGCACTGGCTCTGGTGATGATAATTAATGGCAGAGATTAACTTCTTTACTGCGTCTTGAATACAGAGATCAGGTTGTTGTCTTCATCCACCACTGATCTGACTCATTCTTAATCATATATTGAATTTGGATGACAGTGGGTGTTTTTTTTTTTTTTCTTAAAGTGACAGAGTAACCTTTAAAAGAGAGAATTAATACATTTTCCTCTTAATTGAAACGTTGAGTTTGTAAGCAAAATATTTAACATTAGTTTGATTAAGTACACTGGAGCTACAGATAAAGAAAACGAGAATTTGAGAAATCCTGGACACTGACACACTATTCACTTTGAAAAATGAATTCAACACTAAAATGGAGTCATTCTGTGTCCACGTGATCAACTCATGAATTTCAATTTTCACACCCCTGTCCTGCTCAACTCGAGCTTCATTGTCATTCCTCTATTTATATACAGACTCCACTGTAGAACAAAGTGTTTTTAAATGTGATGGAAGGTGCAAGACCTGTGCAAAGAGATGCTAAACAAGCAGTGAAGAGAGCCACTGCTCTCCATCTGCTGGGGGAAACATCTGACTCCTCAGCAGCTGGCTCACAGCTAACTGTCTCTGTTATTTGGAGCTGGACTGGAAGAGAAATACGACATCCTCAAGCACGAGGACAGAAAGCTTGACCCAGTATCATTTCTTTGTATTTCTCTTGTTTTGAGCGTGACACATACAGCACAGGGATTAAAGAGGTGGAGTCACCAGCCGTGACATAACTCACAGTCCCAATCTACTATACGCTGTTACACTGGGTTTGATAGTGGGTAGATGATTATTTCCAGCCACTCCTTGGTGATAAATGAACACACAATCTGTGTTTATTCAAGGTATCAGCTACACAGAAGGGCAGAGCCACGGATGACTTCATTTAAAGTAATCAGTAGCAGCGGGTCACTCACTAATTTATATATTTGGGTATGGTTATGATGTGTATTCCCGCCTTATCTTCAGAGGCTCCACCATCTCCACCAGAGTCTCCTTATACTGAAGCCGCTGCCAAGAGAAAAATAAAACCACAATCTGAGTCAATATTTTCCCAGTGTGTGTATTTATTTACTTAGAGATAAAGGCAACTGTCTATTGCTGTGTATACTGGCTATAAGCAGAGAACAAAAGCACTTTTGAGTATTGACCAGAAAGGAAGTTACAGTAGTAGACAGTATACTTGACTTTTCTAGACTCAAAGACAAAGGTCGAGATTTTTTTTTTTTCATCTCTAATCACAAAAGGACACATTTAAACGGTACAACTACTCTCTGGTTTAAAAATACATTTAAAGCTCATGTCACATCCCCTTTGACCATGTAACACAAAAATAACTTAGAAGTATTAGCTGGTAATCTTCCAAAAAAAGTCAACTACAAACAAATAACTGTGCAGATGTAGCAGCTAATTTCTATGAGCACATGGCACTGTTCGATCAGAGGCAGACTAAAGAGGCGCACTGACTGACTCAGGTAAAGCAAAGCTGGAAAGCACATCCGTTTTTAAAATGTGCAGCTGCACTGAAAGTATGTCCTATGTTTGTTTTTTTTTGTTTTTTAAGTAAGGCTGAAATATCACAGATGTTATTAATGAGGTTTAGGCATCACAAAATAGACTAACAGTTGGAAGCACTTGAACCAACAGAAAATTAATGAGGATCTTAAGGCCACCACCCATTTTTAGCAGCAAGTCACATTCAAGTCATTCCTATGTTTTAAATTAAAAACAAAAACAATGAGTTGATAAATGGTTTTGGCCTCATTCGCACAATTCAGCTTAGACCAGAAACATGTGTCAGTCACTCCATGACCTCCTCATTTTAAGAATTTAAATCAAAATCATCTGGGAGCTTGACATGAAAGGCCTGAAGTGACCATCCATGTGACGGACAACCCAGAAAATCACTAAAGAAAACTCTTCCTGCTTAAAACACTATAAATACACTCTGGCAATATAAAAAGCCCTGGGTGACACATGGCCAGTTTTACTTTGTTCCTATGCAAATGTTACTACACCTGTTCTGTGAATGTGATGCAGTGAAACTGTTACTTTTCTAGTCCTGCTACATGAGAAGAGTTTTAGCTCCTCTGTGATCACCACAAGTTATATCACAATCACCACAGCCAAACATAGGCCAGTAGGTTAAATACTATAGTATGGATTTTCACTGCTGTTTGCAAACTCAAGCTAACCAGGAAACCAGTTATTCATATTAAACTGAAAACAGTTATCTAAAAAATAAGTTTTCACACATTAGACTGTGTAACGATTATATCACATTAAAACTGACCTCATTAGGTCAATAAATCAACGGCACAATAAAACTGATTGCTGCCTTAGTTGTTTCACAGTCAGACCCGAGGCCACATTCAGTTTGAAATCCACGCACGGTTACATAAACACTGCAAACTCTGTTCATGAGTGGCTTCATTTAGGCTTAAATTGACTATATTAGTTTTTTTTAAACCACATCTTTGCTTCAGACCACTTACTACTAAATCAATACATGTGATTTAGCTCATTTAGCCAGTAATGGTAGAGAAACCAATACAGACCTTATTGCTGTGATGGATAAATGTTCAAAGACTGTTGACCTCTGTATTTAATGACTATGAATAAAAGAAAAACTGGGAGGACAGACCGTCACAGCAAAATAATGAAAATACTGGAGAATGAGCAGCAGTTGTGTATGTATGGTTTTCGTAGTAAGAGGCTAAAACATGAAAAATCCCTGTAGAGATCCCAAAGGTTGAGATCAACCTCAGCAGGATTTCCAAATGAAACCTGACCTTGATCTGATCAGTGACTTCCTGCGTACCACAGTAACACTACATGTCAAGTCTATCACTTAACGAAAGAAAAATGTGCAACTCCAATTTTCCATATGTCAGTGTTTGTGTGATCATTTCAGTGTTTATGATCCAGTGTCATCAGGCCTCTTGAGCACTGCGCTGTATTTCATTGGAGCGCTGTCAGCTTTGAGCTGCACCTCTACCAGTGTGAAGATCGAAATGACCTGCAGAGAAAACAACAACAGATGAACATGGAAGGAGACGCTGTCAAACTGGTCTGAGACGCGTTCAAAGCTGCTGATAACAATCATAAAACACAGCTAGCTAGTCCAACTCCAAGTTTGCAACCTTAGCTTGAGTCCTACTAATTCTTATTCTTAACTCCCTCTTGTTAATTATTGAGAACAATCAAAGGTCTAATACTTCAGCACAGATGTATGGGTAGTTTATTGTAGATATTTATCTGTGCTCAACAACTTTCATGTATTATCAAACCAATGATTAAAGAATTGGGTTGTATTATTACAGGACTACCATATCTGGGATCATCACCCACTACAAAACCCTTTTTCTCTCTGCATTTTCATTTCTACTTCTATTTTTTATTTCATTTTCAGCGGTTGTTTCTCTCACCTGCTCCACTGGAGCCGTCTCGGCATCCTCTGGTATCCAGACCAGAGTCAGCTCTGTTTTCTTCCCCACCTTACGATGGTGAAATGAGTGCAGGCCCGCGACAGACTGAAGGGACTGAAGGTGGAAACAGACGGATTCAAACGGGGGTTGTCACTCTGACCTAACACTGCTGGGTCGACTTGTTGGACGGTTTTGTTTCGTACCATCGACCATCGCCTTCACCTCGTCAGTTTTCTCAGAGTGAGACTTTTTAGTAAATAAAGTGAACTTTTGTGAGATGAACTGCTGTGATGAACTGAAAGCCAAGAGCATCTCTTATTATGTTACCTGCATAATAAACTTAAAAATCTAAGACTTGGTGGGAGTTTTCAGATAATAAAAGGATATATTTAAAAACCCTGAACGACATTATATGGAAAATTTATGAACATTTATATAAAACTATATCTGAACTTGCTTTCTGCAAACTTAGTTCTGTTTCTGAAAAACTTAAAATAGCCATATATACAAATGTATACATTTATAAAGCATTCCCTGTTAACTTTGTGAGGGGCAGCTGACCTTGCAGTAGATGCGTTTCTGCACTCCGTAGCGGAGAACCAGCACATCAAAGGACTGATCCAACACTCCCATCACCATGGCCTCAGAGTCCAGGGGGCCACACTCCTGTAGAGAACAAACTTTGGTTTAAGGCAAGTTACATTACAGTCATCAGGCTGGATTTCTGTACACACTTTCTTTAGCCGAGGAGACTAGACAAGCTCCAACTGCATCACCCATAACAGGACCATAACAAAGTATTTTGTTTAATGAAGAAGGATACGGCAGAGATGCATGTTTTCATATTGTTTTCTGGTCACTCACCTTTACAAACACTCCGAAGAAGAGGTCAGAGCTGAGCTCCTGCACTCTCTTCGACACCGTCTTCTTGTCGTTGCAATGTGATGCCTGTTTGTGGACTTGTTTTGTTGACAACCCTGGGTGAGGCCCACACTCTGTATGCAAGCAATGAGTGGACAGGCATGAACATAACGAGGATGAGCCACAACACATAAATAATTCACACAGATTTTTGACACACATGGTGGGAGCGGACAGAGGCAGGAGTGCAGAGACAACGGCAGGGGACACAGGACAAACAAAACATAAACATCAGGTCTGAGGCTGTTCTGTTCTTTTCTGCATTTCTCTTCTACATTAAAAACAAGTTGTGTCCTGCAACACAGTCGAGTCATTGCTGGTAACAAATAACATATTCTGTCGTTTCATTTCAGTGTGTGTGTGTGTGTGTGTGTCTACAAGAGCCTCTTTGTAAAGACGGTACGCACTGAGGGAAGAAGCCAGCAGCCGGTGCACAATGATGTCAGCGTAGCGTCTGATGGGAGAGGTGAAGTGCGTGTAGAGAGGAACGTTGAGGGCGTAGTGCTTAAACAGTGGCTCATTTGTCAGTTCACCTGTGCAGAAGTACATCGCCATCTGGAAAACACCAACAACCCAGGTTTAGTATGGAAACTGATCCTATACATTAACTGTATATATTCTGGGAATTAATTAACATACTTAAGTCATTAAAGGGCCAGTGTGTAGGATTTAGTGCCATCTACAGGTTAGGCTGAAGATTGCAACTAACTAAAATAACACTACAGTTCCAGTGTGGAGGAGAAACTACGGTGGCCTTAAGGTGCAAAACAGTGAGTAATATTCTCTCTAGAGCCAACGTCAGTTTGTCCTTTCAGGGCTTCTTTAGAAACACAGCAGAAGATCCAACGCCTATGTAGATATGAAGGGCTTGTTGTAAGACAACAAAAACATAATAGTTGAGTTTCAAGTGATAATACACCAATGAAAACACAATTGTTATATTATCACTGAAGATCACTGTAAATCCTACACACTGGTCATTTAAAGTTTGTAAATCTCTCAACCCCACATAGCTTAAAACTTCAGCTTATATGAATACTTGTTTTCTACAAAAGGAACCAAATAAAAAACCATTAAGAGGACCAAGCTACTGACCTGCATGGGTCTGGAGCACATGTGGGTGAGGACTTCTTTTCTGGCACTGGAGTATTCATCATCACCGATTGTAGTGTTGAGACTCTTCTGCATGTTGGACACCAGAAGGAAAACAGTTTTCAATCATCATTTTTAATGAGTCACTAAAAGGTTTCAGTTTCAGTTACTGGGAAATGAAAACATTCACATAAACCACGATCAAAATCTTTTCGGGCTGAGAGGTTCCACTAAAGCCTCAACTGCTGATTTTAATTCCCTCTTTGTGTGATCATACAAAAAGCTGGAAAACATTAGGAGAAACAACTGAAATGGCATTGCATCGAGACAAATGGATAATTTAATGTTGCAATTTGGAATTCACTCACTTGGAGACAATCTTACAGCTCAGCCGAGTGAACACAAACCTCGTGCCTTTTCATATTTGGATTCAGGCCAGAACATATTTTCTAAGACAGCTTGTACACTGGGCTATGTCTTCATTATGGGTACTGACATTCAACGCTCCTGCAGAGGACAGGTCAATGTTGATGCCCAACTGGTCACACAGCTCCTGCAGCTCATCCACCAACTTGGTTTTTGGTGGAGGGTGACGTCTGAGCAGGGCCAGCTCAGGAAATTTGCGGTAGATGTGGTGGGCGGTGGCGATGTTGGCCAGCAGCATGAACTCCTCCACCAACCTAGAAAACAGAGTTTGGTGCGGTGGTGAAATGGCCAGAGGAGGAAAATAAGAAATGCGACCAAAGGAAGACTGATATTATATATATTAAGACTGATGGACAAATAAATTTCAGTGGCACCTCTGCTGTCAAATACATGGTCATTAGGAAAGAGAGAAGCTACAGACACATATGTGGAGGGTTTGTTACTCACTTGTTACTGTCTCTGTACTGGTAGATATAGCAGCCTTGAGGCATCATGCTCTCTTTGTCCAGAGTGAAAGACAGTTTCGACTGGAAAAACAAACACACAACTCATGTAGAGAAAATAATGTTATAAAGCTAAAAACTGAATAATCTGAGTCTGCTGCTGGATTATTTCATTTGGTCACTTCAAACAGCCTTGTTTAATCTCTTTCAGTCCATTGTTAAGTTTTCTTTGATAATTGTGAATTCATTTAGACATGCAAGTTGAGACAGATCCATCAGCAGCTGCACAGAATTAGAATTTCCCACGTCCTATTTCTTAACTGTGACAGGAAACTTAAACGAAACCAGATGAACAGAGATCATAAAAAATATGAAACAAAAAATGAACTAAAATAAAAAAATTACAAATCCACTGTACTCTGTGTCACATTATTGCACTAAGTCACGATGAAGGACAACTGTGTGATTAAATCGGAGACAATTCACTTGATTTCGGGCCACATTTATACATTTTATTAATGACTAAATGACAGTTTTCCTACTTAAATTCTTTCAATAATAAACTTTTCCTTTAGTTCATAGCAGCTCCCTCAAATTTTTAACTGGATTGAGGAAGTATTTCCTTATATATCAAGATAAGTTCTGAAAATGTCTTCCAAACTTTTCCAGATGCACACATGAAGAGTTAGGGATCATCTCTTTCTGACATTTCTGTCACCACTGTACATTGCTTAAATAAGATGGGCAGCACAAAATCATCAGTTACCAGACATGTGGGACTAACCTGGTCCAGTCTGAGTGCTCCACCTGAGAAGCGCTGAGCTCGAAGGTTCTTGGCGATAGAGTGCAGGTTGAGCACAGCCTGGTGGATCTCATCGATGGGATGCACGGGGGCCACGGGTGGCAGCTCCTCGGCTGAGAACATCTTCTCAGGGGCCTCGATCATGCTCTGAGCATGGTCGTAACTCAGCTTCACGCAGGAGCAGATCACTGAGCGGCCAAACCACTCATTCAGAATCTGCAGGGTCGGGGCAAATCAAGTGACATCCGATGACATGAGTCAGAAAAACAGATTATCGATAACATCGATTTCAGCTCAATCAGTCATCCGTCAGATACTGCCCTTCTGACAGGTCCATGAATTCTTAATGATCGTACCTTCCCCTCGGGTGTGATCTTCCAAATGACTGAGAAAGTGAGTCTGTCCGTGAGCGGGTTGAGGCTGCACAGCTCCTCGCACAGAAGCCGAGGTAACATGGGAATCACCTGGACGATGAGGAAATATATGAAAAAGATGAGTACTGGAGAGAAAAAGAGATGTGCAAAAATGAACCTACAGAGACAGAGAAATCAGAGGTCACATCAACCAGATGCTGAGTTGGTTGCATGTTCAAAACCATCACACCACAACATCTGTACAGTCACCTAGTGTTTTGAAACATGAAAACATATAAAGCAGCTCGTTATTTCTGAAAACAGTGTTAGGGACTATTCACCTTTTGAACCATATACACACTAGTTGCTCTTTGGCTGGCGACGGCATCCAGAGGGTTGTTCTCCTCCACAAAATAACTCACATCAGCAATGTGGACTCCAACCTCAAAGTTCCCTGCGATGAAAATATTCAATGAAAACATACTGTAATCAATACCTCCTTAAACACACAATCTTTCAATGTCATCATCATCGTCAGGCTGCAGTTTTTACCATCTGGGAGTTGTTTACATGACAGGGCGTCGTCCAGGTCTCTGGCTGTCGCAGGATCGATGGTGAAGATACACTCATTCCTGCATGTGATAAACCAGGGCTCTGTTAATCATATGAATACTTGGCCTACATTTATAAGCTCTTTTGCTCCCAAATTATCAATAGTCTGGTTGTACACTATAAATAAATGTGAAAATATCTTCAGGCAACAGTGGATTTGGCTGACACAGCACATATAGCCACTGAGGTCGTGGGGGTGGTTTCGGTCGTACCTCAGGTCCCTCCTCTTGCTCATTTCCTCAGGTGGGATGTTCCAGGGCAGGTTCTTGGGGAGGCAGTCCAACACCTCGTCTGAGAAGTCCGAAAAATCGACATCGTACTCTGTGAGGATGCCCTCCGTCTCTGGCTCGATTTCTCCAGCCTGACCCAGGGTCTTGGCAAGTCGACTGGAGAGAGGGGGGCATTTAAAGACAATCAGGACAGTTGTCAAACCAGAGTCAGTGGTAGTTGGTATTGTGTGTCTATACACACCCTTCTGCAAAGTTGTTGTCAGCTGGCCAGTCTGTGATGCGACAGATGAACAGGGTGTTGGTGTAGTCCCCTGAGCGGGAACTGAAGTCTTCGGGACAGTCGGGGAGGGGAACATTGATCCGTGGGACCCGGTGGTCCACAGGGGAGAACATGGCGAAGGGTTTGTCTGGTAGGAACTTCAGGAAGCCTGTCGCAGCTCTGGAGTGTTTCCTCTCAACAATGTACACCACCTGGCAGACACACACAGAGGGCGAGGAAAGATTTCAGTTCATTTCAGCACAGCAGCTTCTAAACCGCTTCATCATTTCAGTCACATTTGGTTGGTTTTCTGCGTAAAACCAACTAGTAAAATGACTTCCACATAAAATTTATGCAAGTTGCAGTTTCTATCCATGTTAGTCCAAACACATAAAACATGCAGCGAGGTGTTTGAAGGAATTAAATCAAAGGGTATTAAATATATAGGAAGAATAACCTGTCGAGTTGTGGCCAAAAGCATGTTTTTTGAGTTTACCATTTCATTCATTCATCTTCTGTACTGCTTATCCTCACTAAGGTCACGGAGGAGCTGGAGTCTATCTCAGCTGACTTAGGGCGAGAGGCCGGGTACACCCTGGACAGGTCGCCAGTCTATCACAGGGCTAACTTATACAGACAAACAACCATTCACACTCCCATTCACACCTATGGACAATTTAGAGTCGCCAATCAACCTAACCTGCATGTCTTTGGTCTGTGGGAGGAAGCTGGAGGACCTGGAGAGAACCCACACATGCATGGGGGGTACATGCAAACTCCACACAGAAGGGCACCAGCCAGCTGGTGGGTTCGAACCCAGAACCTTCTTGCTGTGAGGCGACAGTGCTAACCACTGCATCCTCGAGTCCAAGTGAATATAGTGTCAAATATTATGTATTACAATAACATATATGCCTCTGACCACAGCTGACCACTTTCATTCATTCATTTCATTCATTCTGGTCTTTGACATTAACACTTCACATTTTTTTCAGTCAGACAGTCAATAGAGTTCATGAGAACAGTTGTACTATCCCTGCCTGCTCTGTAATCCTGAGTTTGTTTTTCTGTTAAGGATGATTAAAAAAAAAGGGAAGGAGAGAAAGCAAGAAAAGAGTGAGAGAAAAGCAGGAAGCTCACTTTAGCAGTCTTTTGCAGTATTTCACCATTGGGCCGCGGGGCTGAGGGGTCCTCCTGTTGTGCCCCTGTTTTCATCAAACGAGAGGAAACATGAAGATGGAATAGCTGATATATTGTTCTTGTTTTTTCTGCACATGGACACCCCCGGAAAAATAAATAAACATTCACATACAGTATTTATATTGCCCAATAACAATTATTCCAGACACCATGCCTTCTGTATTTACTGAGATTTACACAGGCTTTTACATTCACTGTGTCTTCCCAGTACCTGTGTCAGTGAGGGTGGTTTTCTGAATTTTGCTGAAGGCCTCACCTTGGTCAGTACAGTGGTCCTCCACAACAACATCAGGCTTAGAAGCATGCTCTGTTTTCTTTTGCATCCTTTGTACCATGTGCTCTTTCTGGGTCTCAGACTCACAGGCACCTTCACAGTCAGTATCTGGCCTCACAACCTGGACACACACAAACATCAATCACATGCTGTCTGATCATTACTGGTGTGTTTTACTGTGCTAGAGAAAATAGCTAGAACTAAACTCTGAAGCTACATGACATCAGCTTTTCAAACTTTAAGTACACTGTAGAGAGAAAAGCATCTCTATTTTACCTTCCACTGCTCCTGAGGTAGGACTTGCACCACCACAATGTCTCCATTCAGTGCTCTGTTGCGAGCTACAATCCCATCCAGAAATATATCCCATGTATCATCCTGCAAACATACATCATTTATTTCCTGCCTTTGCCATTTTTGACGTAAGCATTTCAAAATTGTTGTTAAGGTAATTGTTAACACAATGAATTCACACACCATGTCACATTCATTCACCAGGTGATACACAGAATTTCACAAACAGGACGTTGAAGCAAGAAATCATGATGTGTCAAATTAATTATCAAGTCAAGATACTTAAGAACTTACAGGAGATGGGATGAAAGCCTCATGGTACTTCTTAGGGTTGATTCTTAGTTGTCCCTGCAGAGAAAATACGCAGAATATGACAGCGAACTTGACCTTAAACAAGATAATCTCAGGGCTGACTTATTGAAGTATGTACTGCTAATTTACTTGAAACAAAAAGGGGATTCACGTGGGTCCTGCTTTGAAAACCTGACACTGAACCTTTCTTTAAACCCTGTCCCACAGTCAAATTCCTAGCTTTACATATTTCTGAAAGTTTGGCAGTGTGTATTAGATATTTATAGATTATTTAAAGTTTCATAAAAATTACAATACAGCAATAGCAAGCAGTATTCCACCTTGGAAGAACTACCTACATGGTGAGGTCTGGGAGGAACAGAGGTCAAAAGGGACACAAAATACTGACAAATCTATAGTTACATATGGTAATGAAATAAGTACACAATAAGCATGTCCGTATTGTTTCATCTCTTTTGTGTGATGTGTTATTTCGCCGTCTCAGGGACAGCTGCTCAGTACCTGGATGAGCTCTCCTCTTTTCAGGCCATGGGAAACCTCCTCAGATGTCATGTAGGATTCAAACACTTGCTTCCTTGCCCCTCTGCCTCCTTTGTTCTTACGTTTGTCAGCAGGAGGATTGGTAGTTGAAGCTGGGAAAAAAAATTACTTGTGGATTTAATTCCTCATGCTGCATTGTGTGTATTGAACTACACTATCATAGGGATTAAAACCTTGCCTATACTTGCTGAGAATCAATATCTCAAAACTAACCTACAATTTACCTCGGGGCTGCTGCATTTTTTTGTCTTTACCATGAGGAGACATGGGCCTTGAAAACTGAGCGTCAGCCTTCGTCCCTTCTCTGCTTTTCTCCTCCTCTGGATGCTTCGGCAGATTCTTTTTCTTTGATTTTGTCGCCTTGTCTTGATCCTGTCCACTTGTAGCGCCTTTCTTTGGAGACTGGGGACGCCCAACTGGCACATCAGCCCCCTTTGAGTCCTTGTTCTTCTTCTGCTGCTTCTGGGATTTATTCATTTCATTAGGTGTTAAGCCACCGAGCTCCTCTCCAGACTCTACATCTCCATCATGGCTGGTGGCAGTGTCCCTTCTCTGTCCCCGTCGCTGCCTGTCAGACACACCTTGCTTCCTTTCACAGTCCTGGGGAGCGTTGCGGCTGCTTAGCTTCTCCATGTACAAGGACAGTGAACTCTCCTCCCCTTTATTTCTCAAGGAAGAGGGAGAGAAGTCACTCGAATCAGAGAAATCATTAGGCACTTGGTCCCTTTTTCGCTGTGGTATGTTCAACCTGTCACTCTGGGCTTTGAGAAGCGTGCATGGCCCATTTCCCTCCTTTTGACATGACAAGTCCTTGGCATATTGTTCTAGATACAAGCTGAACTTGCTGCTGCGGTGCTGGCTGAGAAGTCTGGCATAGGCATCTTTCTGAGGAGGAGTGCTCGACTGATTCTGGCAGCGCTTCGGCTCTCGACTCTGATTAGCCTTCTTAGATTGCCGAGGAGAATCCATATGGCAATCTTTACAAGATGCAGTCTGCAAGAGAAATAGTCACACTCCATGATTGTTGGCATTGGGATGTGAAATACTGAACATAATTTTTTAGACCAGCTGGCTGTAACTGAGCATCAATGTATATCATATATAAATCAGTACAGTGAAAAAACGAATATTTGAAATTGATTTGGTGAAATGAAAGCAACTCTTCAACAGCTGGCATTTTGCTGACTAATCCACTCACCTTACATCATCTAGGTAAGTCACAAATACAGACAAACATGACTGAAAGTTAACCACGTTAGTGTTAGCTAAATCTTAATTCTGTGGTATTATAATAATGCGACAGAACAAACGCTGCATTTTTTCATT
Source organism: Selene dorsalis (assembly GCA_900303245.1). NCBI lineage: Eukaryota > Metazoa > Chordata > Actinopteri > Carangiformes > Carangidae > Selene > Selene dorsalis. The sequence continues at coordinate 14,779 of OMNW01019434.1, read as the reverse complement.
ATCCTGGGTTTTTAGGACTTAACAACCTCACACTGCCTTTCCATATCGTAGCTAACAGCTAACAGTTACCCAACGTTACAGATGTTAGCAGTGCCTGATTAGCATTAGCTAGCAACCCACAACGCCAAGTGTTGGTTTAACGTTTAAAAAACTACCAGTACGTCAGACAGACCACAACCCTGACCACGATAAACCACTACAAAGCACACCAACAGGATGTCAAACGTCAAGTGTTAGACATTACCTCACTTATTCCGGTGTAAATTGTGTAACTTAGCTGTTGCTCAAAGCTAAATGCTCCTAACTGCTGCGTTCACTTCCTCCGTTGTCACGAATGATTACAATCATGCTGCGTTTGGGTGCTGTGGGAATTATCGCAATTGCTCGAGAGTGCAGAAACGCCGCGGTGGGAGAAAAGATGTATTGTCATAAATTAATATCATACAATATACGCACTGTCTGGTGTGTTTTTTGTTCTTTGTTTTGTTTTGTTTTTTGCCGTCCGAGCAGTAGCCTGTTCTCCTGTCCTTTTTTAGCATAGATAGCCTAGTGTGATAGGAGGTCCATATTTACCACTGTGGATGTCAGTTCCAGGATCCACTGTGGATGGAGCAGCTGTGTGACTTCTCTGACAAACCCTTTGTTTCTAGAGTCTATGAAACGCTGGTGAGGATTGTTAGGGGCCACAACCTTTAGAGGGCAGCAATGACCAAATATTTCATGTATTTGTCTCTATAGTGTGGTGTGTGTGTGTGAGAGAGAGAGTTATGCAAACATACTGATGAGAAGGATATGAAGAAAGTAAAGCACTAAAGCAAACGTTCAGACATTCAGTCAGTGTTAGTATGTATTCACCTCCTCTTCCTGCTTTGCTGAAAAGCTGATTTCACACCTGTCGGTTTACACTTATCCCTTGCACAGTAGAAGACAACTCTTCCAAACGTACACACATACACGCGTTTTTGCTGCTTTTCGAGATACAGACAACTATTCAGACATTTAGAGGATACCATTTAGACCAACACACACCTGCACACACACACACACACACACACATGCATGCATGCACGCACGCACACACAGTTTCGTACACATGCATGACAGTTGCCTTATGATTAAAGTATTTCAAATTATTTGCATGATCCATGAGAGAACATATTATGTCTTAGCAGGTGTAGGTCATCTCATATCAACAGCATGAGCTTGTGACCCTGTAGACTCATATTCGTAATATCACATCACCCATGTTTCCTGACACTTTAATAAACCCACTTACACTGTCTCTATTGTAACCTTGTGCTCTTTGTAAAATGGAGATGACATGATGAATCTTTAACTGGGTTAAATTATGATAATAATTGAGCTGCACCTACTGTTACAGTATTAGACTGTAGCCTATTAGTGCCTACTGTGTGTGGTTTAGACAGTGCTTACAGCAGGTTGTTAGCAACATAAAAACTAAAAGACTAGAATATAGAAAGAAAATTAGTGTAGAAACCAGGTGAGGAACTGAGCACTGGGCACCCATATGTCTTATGACAGAAATAGGTTGGAAGATTATTTTGACCCTCATGTCTTTGGTCTGTGATAGGAGGATTTTTTCACCTGCAGCAGTTGATAAATTCTCCTGCCTTTGGCAGACGTAGGGTTGGAAAATTAACATAGTTACACCTTTCAGCAGCCTTTTTCATCTTCATCTGGCAGCTGCAATTGACATATCAGCCAGAACACTGGAATTAAACCTGTTTTTTACCTCCATAAAACTGGATTATTGGCAACACACTTGGTTTGGATGAGCAACAAGGCTTGAACTTCTTTGCAACAAAATGAAGCTTTAAAAAATTCATGAGACACCTCTTTTTTACTTTGACAATTCACCACATCATTCTCCATCTTCTTCTCTTTGACAACTTTCCGGCTAGTCTAAGCTGAGCTGAACTGAAGCCGAAACGATAAGAGGTCATTTCTATCATCAAACAGGTTGGTAACCATAGTATGCAGACTCTAGCTTATGAATCTATACAGCAATTAAAGTCTGAGAATATCCCCCATAGACAGAGTTTTGATACAGCTGAGACACATTGTCGCATCTACAGACATGAAGATCAGAAGATCAGTTTTGACAGTAAACTGCATCTGTGAAAGGAGCACCACAATTCATACCTATAAATATTCAAATGACACTAGTGTGAAAAGGATCAAGGCGTTCAATATAGTTTTACCTTTTTTAGCCTCTGAAAATCAGCTTCTTTTCAGTGTTTTTCTCACTGCAAAAAACCATTCACACATTAAAAGGGTGGTTATTGGTGCCTTTCAATTTCCTCCTCTCAAGCTAGTGCTTGACTGTAGATCTTTAGAAACAAACAACAACTACAACTCAACCTTAAAAGCACAACATCATAAACTTTCCTTACATAAAACATCCAATGAGCCCTGTTCACTTTCTGGATGACAGCAGCTTTCAGCTTCTCTTCTTTTTCAGTTCAGATGCAGCTCTCTGCATGTGTGTGTGAAGATTGAAAACACCCCTTTCCCTAACATGAAATTTTTTTTTCCTTCCCTTGCCTTGTTCTGGGGTTATCTACAGGAACCTTTGGGACGACAAATAGCGTGGGTAGAGCAGCCTCTACCACTATTGCGGTTGTACAGACCCAAGTTGTAAAGCATGCAGATGAAGCAGCAAATAACTATCAAATATTAATCAGGCCAGGGCAGGCAGTGCAACTCATAGGGGAAGATGAAATAGAGGGGGCAGCAGCAGTCACTCTCACACAGTCTCTTGTCCCCTTGCTTCTGATGCTCCCTCCCAAATTAATCAAAGTGTTGATTGTGACATGTGATTTAAAAGCACCTTCTTGTCAGTAGCATCTGTTCTATGTCTTTTATTTGTCAAACTGTGACCGTGAATGGTGAGTGTGAATATAAATGCGTGTGACAGGTGTAAACTGCAGGTGTAGCTGGACATCCTGCAGGGCTATACCAGGCTATACCTTCCCCACCACTGGCTGCAGCGGACGGATTGGTGAGATCTCTGCGGTCGTCACCTTCCACTGCCATGGCAACGGCCTGCGAGTCACCCCGGGCGAGCTGCACACCGCAACGCCCATTTACACTCTGGGGCTGACTCCTCAGCGTTGGAGAATGTCAGAGTAGATTTTCATGATTAACAACAGATGGACTGGAGTATCTGAACACATGCAGCACTGACTGGAAAGCTCACTCTCTTATTTGTTCACTGTGAGCGAGAGGGGGATGTGACATGGAAATGACAGCTCACCTCTCTGACTTCCATTGTTCACATTTATATGTATGTATCATGTCTGTATAACTGAGTCTGTAGCCAAAAGTGTGAAGATACCAGCTCAACGGAGTTCATCATGTCTACAAAATGCAATAGCTAAGTTTTCTTATGTATGAAACAAGAGGTTGTTCTTTCCATACCTTCTGAAGAAGATGGAAGAATGTGTTGAAACATGTCAAGGTATGAAAAGAAAAACCTCTTGCCTCATATATAAGAAAACCTAGCTATGTATGTATGTAACTTTCCACAGCTCTCTTTAGACCTGGTGATGTACAATATGGTGCTTTGGGCTTTGTGGCAGTAGTTTAGTTAAAACAACTGTGGTTGCCCCCCAGACCCATAAAGAAATTACTTCACCAGTTTGGTGCTGAAGAACTGCAAACCCAGGGCTCCTCGCTGAGCTTCACTGATGCTCATGTGGCTGAATGAGAATAAATCCCTGCAGCCAGACTCCAAAAAATTTAAGAGAATGTCTTCCATGAAGTAATGGCCGCATACTTCTGGCTATGAAGCATGCTTATTAGCTGTTTTGTTCCGCTGTATTATGTTTAGTCTAACTGACAAGCTGCTCCTCCATCCTTATAACTAGATGCCATTTGCCACTGCTACCATCATCTGACTTTTCTGAAAAGTATGCAAACTGCATATCCGTATTGTTCCTGGTGCCTTTGGTTGGGAGCTGATTTTATGATTTGGCGCCTTAGTTCCATTAAAGAAACGCTTGACACTAAAGCACACAATGACATTTCAGACACTGGTGTGCTTTAAAGCATCAGTTCTGTGAAGGACAGCTCCTGTTTCAAAGACATGGCAACGATGCCTCCATTGACAGTGGTGATGCATAAAACCAAGTTCATATAAATAAAATCTATTTTTCGACTGAGTGTTAAGGAACTTCTGGGTATTTTCCTCCTACGTCAGCACTAAACTCACTGATGCTGTTGTGGCAGATCCCTACAGACAGGTTTCAAAACCTGTTGGAAAACCCCAAACACGAGAGAAGTGGAGGCTGTAACATATAGTCACAATCAGCACATCAGAGTATGTTGCTCAATAGAGGCTTCTAGGCTACAATAGGGCATATCAGCCTGTAACAAATCTATTGGACAGTGCTAGGGGTGATTTGAAGTTTGTATTCGTATGTATCATGATATATAAGCTCGTTCTTTTGAGCAGGATTCAGGTGATTTTTCTCTCCAGCACTATCTGACAGACTACATCCTTCTGTCTGTTTTCTGTCTCTTTAACAGAATTAGACCAACTTCTCCTCACTCTGAGCTCAGACAACCCAACCAGCAGAGCCAGATGGCCATCCGCCCTGAATCTGGTTGTGCTTGAGGTTTCTGCTTCTTAAAAAAAAAGTTTTTTCGTGCCACTGTTGCCAAGTGCTTGCTGTTGGTAGCACGGTGGCTTTATTTGTACAGCACATACACTAGGGAATTTCATTGCTTTACAGAGCAATGACCTATAAAACATAATAAAGGGTACAGATTTGCAATAAAAGCCTAAAGATATAGAAGGTAAAATGAATTACTTACAGTTAATAATTCACCATTAAAAATGACAAAAGTGCAGAGCATGAGAGGTGCAAATATAAAGTGCCTTGAGAGAAATTCTGCTGGGAATTGGTGCTGTATATGGCTTGACTTGAGTATAGTACTGTATCTCTGGATATTCAAGGAACTGACACAGAAGTCTGACTGGCTGTGACAGCACCAACTGGTCCCAGTAGAAATGTCAATTCAGTGATGAGACATAACCAGCAAGGATGGTGGTGGACCACTCGATCATGAGCAGAGAGAAAGCAGCAATGCAGCAATATGTCAGCTCAGAGATAAGAATATAAAACTTTTCATGTTTCATGTCAGTTTATAGATCAAACAGCAACAAGCAGCAGCTTGTTAGAAGGCACTGATTCTCTAGTTTGACCTGTCGGCTCTATTGCTCCAAAGATTTCTGAGATTTGATCAAGACAGTTTTCTATTTGGGATTTCTGTGCTCCCGTGGGCTTCGGAGTACTCCCCAGATTTTACACCTCATGTTCAGCTTATCTTTTGCACAACTCGGCTTGTGAAATCACTTTCTGGGGAGCTAAGCAGCTGTGGTTAAAGAGGTTTTGTCCACGAGGTTAGTGATTTGATCCCTGACAAGCACTGTCCACAAATCAGTGTCCTTGATCAAGAGGCTGAACTTCCTTACATCATTGTCATGAATCGATAAATGAGAGGACCATTAAAAGGAAATGTCAAGTGCCTTTTTCTTGAAAAAGTAGAAAAGAGCAATTGAAATGCCATCCACTTCCCTTGGCTTGTGTGTGAAGCACCAGTGGGAGTAAGTCACACAAGTGCAACTTAGTAAATGCTTTCGAGTTTTAGGTCTGAAGAATCTAGCAGGTCAAGTCGTTACTCAGATCAAGCAAGACAGGTTTCCAAGTAAATCACTTAGTTTTACCTTCAGCATTAACAAAAGCTGCTTCAGCTGTTTACACCTCATACATCTTGTCGATATGCGACCTTTTGTGGCAATGTCGAGTTCAGATCCATGACTGCAGCTGCCTAAAGTTATAATTAATAATTTTTTAGTCTTCATATCATCATTACCAAGGAGGTTTGCACTGGTGTCTGTTTGGCAGCAAAAAGCTACTGAACTGTTTTTCACCAATGTGGTGGAGTAACATGGGTAATGAGTCAGGGATGTGTAGGATTGTTTGGTAGCGGTATATATATATGTGCTCTACTTAAAGTGCCTTAGTGGTTATAACTACTACAATACATCTTGATGTGGAATTGGAATTAATCGCACCCCAAGATTTGTGTCCATGTGTACTGGCCAAGGTTTCGAAACTAAAAGGCACATTAAAGTCCTGAATTTAAAGCAGGGATATTGCAGAGATTTTAGTCTCAACCAAAACAACTTAATATTCATTTCTGTATTTCCCATCATAGAATCCTGCCTGTTTTTAAAACCCCACACCTCCAGAAACAGACTTTATGCTAAAAAGTGTAGCCTCTGCACCATGAGGAGGACCTGAACCAGTGGACTTATCTAAAAATTATACATAGGAAGTAATCAGTCAATAATCATCAATCAAGTCACACAAAGTCAAACTCAAGTCTTTAACTAAGTTCGAAAATGTGTCTGACTGGAATGAAGCCAATTACGTGGCTCAAGTCCTTCCTCTGCTGTGGAGATTAGCTGTGTCACAAAAGGGTGAAGGAGCAGGCAGGTGCACCAAAGAGACATCTCAGCATCTGCTGCTTGAAATGAGGGAATTTTAATGTGTGTGGTTTTGTTCAACAGTCACAGGCTTTAGGAGTCATTTAG
>OMNW01019433.1:25777-68666 GCA_900303245.1 Selene dorsalis | reverse complement strand
GAGAAAATGGAGGAGGTAAATGAAGAAAAGAAGGAGCAAGTGGAGACTGAGGTGAAAGAGCAGGTGGAGGTACTGAAGGAAGAAGTAAAAAGAGAGGAGGTGAAGGAGACAGAAGAAGAGAAGAAGCAGGAGGAGGTTTGGGTATTTGAGAGAGAGGAGGAAAGAGAGGAGGTGGAGATTAAAGAAGAGAAGAAGCAGGATGTTGAGAAGGTGACAGAGAAAATAGATAAGGTGGAGATAAAAGAAGAAGAGAAGCAGAGAGAGGTGGAGATAATAGAAGAGAAGAAGCAGGAGAAGGCGGAGGTATTAAACGAGGAAGTAAAAGGAGAGGGGGTGAAGGAGATAAAAGAAGACAAGAAGCAGGAGGAGGTGGAGATATTGAAGAAAGAGGAGAAAAGAGAGGAGGTGGAGATTAAAGAAGAGAAGAAGCAGGAGGTTGAGAAGGTGACAGAGAAAATAGATAAGGTGGAGATTAAAGAAGAAGAGAAGCAGAGAGAGGTGGAGATAATAGAAGAGAAGAAGCAGGAGAAGGTGGAGGTATTAAACGAGGAAGTAAAAGGAGAGGAGGTGAAGGAGATAAAAGAAGTGAAGGATCAGGAAAACGCAGGGGTATTGAAGGAAGATAAAAGAGAGGAGATAAAAGAAGAAGAGAAGCAGGAGGAGATGGAGGTTTTGAAGCAAGAAGAGAAAAGAGAGGAAGAGGAGATGAAAGAGAAAAAGCAGGAAGAGGTAGAGCTATTGAAGGAAGAAGAGAAAAGAGAGGAGGTAAGAGAAGAGAAGGAGGAGCAGGTGGAAGGGTTGAAAGAGGAAGAGAACCAGGGGGAGACAGAGGAGGTGAAGATGGAAAGTGACATCAGCAGTCAGAAAGAGACTGAAAAGACAAAGACAGAGAAAGAGGAGAGGGAGACAGTGGAGGAGGTTGAGGTGGAGGAAAAGCAGGTTGAGGAAACGCAGCAGGTGAACAAGGACGAGGACAGCAAGAGTAACAAAGACCTTAAATGTCCAAATGAGCTCTGTCCTCCAGTCACTGACAATCCATCAGTGAGAGACAGAGATAAAAACATCTCTGAGGATGGATCGATCACAGCAGATGAAGGGATCCAACCAGGAGATCAGAATGATCAGATGTCAGCAGACAGGACAGGAGAGGTTCAGAACACACCTGCTGATGGTGTGGAAGCTGACCAGACTGGAGACATTGATCTGTCCCATTCAGGTAAGAATGGCCGTCATGATAAGCCTAATCACACTTTACTCGGTCAGACAGCTGAGAACAGAGAAGATGGTGAGTTGTATCCAGGTGAAGCACAGACCTCTGACTTCTCTGATGATGGTAGAGAATCCAGGAGAGAGGAAGGATCCAAGGTTTCATCTACACCTGATGGCTCTGTTGAAAGCCAGGCTGTGATCTCTGAACAAACTGTGCCAAATCTTCTTGGATCTTCACTTCCATCTGATTCCAATGTAAGAGGCGCAGAGACTGTAAATGGAGGAGCATTTGGTCTTTTCAAAAATGCCTTTAACTTTTTCAGTCAAACACCTACCACCGAAACAAAGGACTCCATTGATTCTGCCCTAAATGTGGATACTGAAACACTTGAGACGTCTCAGCCACCGACCTCTCTGACCCCTGAACATGGACTGGACGCCACCGCTGATTCAAATCAGATTTATAATCCTGATTTGCAAACAGACTCTCCTGTCATCATGCCCACAGAGCAGCCACAACAATCTCCTTCCTCTGCTGAAATTCAAACATCAACTCCATCCTCTTCTCAGCCCAAGTCTCCTTCTCCAAACAACAAAGAATCCCCCGTCCAAATAAAAACCCTCTACAAAAACCTGCCTGCCTATTTGACTACAGATGAGACAATGATTTTGATGGAGCTCTTTGGCCGGAACAAGCTGCAGTTTTTGGATTTCATGTTGGAAAGCTCAGAAACTGCGACTGAAGATCCCGATAATGATGAATCTATACTGTCAGACATTGAAAGACTTCTGCGTTATCACAGGGAGACGCTGGTACCGCACAGCATGAATCCTGCCGATGCATCGCAGGAGGACACGGAAAAGACTAGAACACTCCTTTCTCTTCAGAAACTAGAGACACTGATTACAAGAGTGAGAAAAACATTCAACACAGGAAATACAGACACTAGTAAAGAAAAGCATGAAGGTATTTGGTCTAAGTTGCATCAATGATCATGGCTGATTATTAACAATATTCACAGTTGATTAAATCATTTTAGTGTGGTTTTGACTTGTATTTGTCTAAATCTGAATGCATGCGTTTCCACACGATCTTTTTGTAGGCCTGGATAGCGACATCCATAGAAATGAAAGGTCGGATGTGGAAAATGATGGACAAAAGCGTGGAAAAGAGAGGGAAACTGTGGAGGACATGACGAAGGACAAAGGAGGTGAAGGAGAATCACCACAGCCACCGGAGGGTATGGATGACTCAAATATCCCTTAAAGACAATTTATAGATTTTAAAAGAAAGAGAAATTACATACATCGACCTTCAACACACAACCTGGAACATTATGGCTGGAGCGTTTATTTGCAATAATTTACACTCATATCATGTACCTTACACATATAAAAACATTGTAGAGGAGGAAGCTTTAATTCTGAGCGTTATTCTGTCTATGTCACTCTTACTTCAGGTGTAATGAAGAACGTCCTGGGCTTTGTCCATCAGATCACTGAAGAATCAACTGCTCATTTTGCTGCAGTGAGGGAGTTCATCTGGATTACTGCAGAGGTAGGAGTTCACCAGCAGATATCAATACGTGGTTGTTTCAGATTGCTTCATCTTTGCAACCAAAAAGTATAATAGTGATATAATAGTAATAGTCGTATTTAATAGTGGGTTAAATCCTAATAGAACTCCTTACAAGGAATATGACGGCTACTTTAAAACATTGCAACTCATTTTTCACAGGAGAAAAGGGCTCAAAGTTTAATGAAAACGGTCATAGATCTTTTAGAGCTTCATTCCATTTTGATTTAGACCAGATTGACCAACCATTACTGTATAAGGACCATCTGTTCTTGAAGTGTGTACAAACAGCGAGGTCCTGGTTCTTTAAGATAGTGAACTTGTGACATGTCAGTCTGACTCTCCCCCTGGTATTCAGTGTAGCCTACGTCTCAGCTGTCCCATGGCTTCCACTCACGGTCTTTATCACACACGTTGAGCAAGCTTTGAGTCGACCTACTCCGTATGAAGACAAATCGTTTCAAACATTTTGGAGGGCTAATAATTATCTAGTATCAAATGGACGAAAATGAAGCTAGCTTGGTGAGTACAATCGAAAACCTCTGCGAGCCTTTAGGAGTCAAGTCCTCACCTGTGTCCTACTTGTGGTTGTGGCTGTAACTCAAAGCAGGTGACACATGGTCATACGCTTTTTGGGGAAGAAGACTTTTCTTTAAATTGATAATTACGTGTTGAGTTTATTATATCGCTTACAGAGGTGGTCACTAAAACAATATTCAGAGTACCATAATGATTTTTAAAACACCTGTTTCTTGAGGTGTCACTTCGAAAGTCTTCCGACGTGCCAGTGTGGCATTTTACAATTGGTGACGTTGCGAACGAACCATTTGGAGCAGCGGGGGTGTTGTAACATATAACTGAATTCATACGAACACACAATAACATTAATATGTCACGTTATTATTTATATATATATATTAGCTAACATATTGTAATTGTCTTGTGCAACTAGCTTCTGTTAAAGTTGTTACGATAAATTTTAAGAGACATATAATACGCGTCCCCCCTACAGCGTGAGCAAGACATGGTCTACTCGTGTACGTCGGTTGTTGTGAATAGGATGTGAAATCGCCGCTAGCCCGGTTGACGGCTCCAGTCCCTGTCCCTAATGTTGGTAAAAGAAAATAAAATAAAATAAGAAGGAAACTACCAGCCAAATGAAATAATTCGGACATGGCGGCGCATTCGGCAAGTGATCAGTTGGCCAGCAAAGCGGTCGACTTCCAGGCGACAGCGGAGGCTTACTACAGTATCGCAGTGGAGAAAGTGAAGGATGTACGTTATGTGGCAGGTTTCGTTAGCATTTCCCGACTAGCATTCACAGCTGAATCAACGTAACGAGCTGTCATGTAATCGAAGTCAGCATAGTCGCTTTTAAGTGCTACAATTATGGACTCCTTATTTTTGACTAAATGTGTCCTACCAATGATACCAACCAGCTGTCAACACAATTTTGTTTGATTTTGATATGATTTTCCAAAGGTATTTGTCGTTGCTCACAATGTTAGCTGGTGATAAGTTACCGAGCTAATGATACTAACACTAGTTCCGCTTAAGTGTTTGTTTTCCCGATAGCAGAAAAATACGCTACTGCTACCGCTACTACTAATTCCTACCTCTAACAGCTGTGTAGTAAACGGTCAAGATTATTAGGTATTAACAGACATGTGTTTCTACTACAACTTCTGAATGGTGAAGTGAGAATTTTTTTTTAATAAGGTCCTCATATATTTAAGAAAATGTCAGAAAACATCGTATTGTAGGAATTTGAATAGTGTTGTGTTAGTGTTATGTATTGAGTAGAAATAGTTTGAGGGCTCATCATCCTGATTGAATACATTAGGATCTAATGTCCACAATGAGTAAAGCACTGTCTTTGTATTTAAGAAAATCACACATCACCTCATTCTAGTGATATTCATTGAAACCAACTATAATAATCCACTCTCTCTTCTTTCTTCAGGTTGTGTCATCGCTGCCTGATGACATTAGACCCGGGCCAGACCTGTACGGGGTGCCATGGGAACCAGTCATTATCTCCGGTCTTGTGGGACTGGTGACAGTGTTATTGTTCACCTGTAGATGTTATAGCTCTGTGAGTACACATCTACTTATGTACAAATCAGCATCACATATACACATAATGATTTCCTAGGCTTATATTTGAGCAGTAGTTGTACTCTTGGTTTAAAATATACATTGTTTTCTAGCGATGTGCCCTTATGTTTACCCATCAGTCCCCTAAATGACTCTTGCCCAACATTATTTTCTTCTTATTTCTCAACAGGTCAAAAGCAGAATGTATCGAAGTAAGTTCTTGTTACTTATTACTCGATATCTCATTCTTACAACTCAACACAAATAAATAAAACTGCCCTGTGGCCTTCATATACTACCTAATAAATCTGTAGTCATATAGATAGAAGAAAATCAGTAAAACAGTAAGAAGTTGTTGTATGTTCCTTGCTTTTCAGGTAAAGAACGGTGGATGGCTGGACAGGTTGCACAGTTGCTTGATGAGAAGTGTAAAGTCCTTGAAACCCTCAGTGAATGCCAAAGAGAGGTAGGCACTTGTGCCCTGTGCTAACCAAAGACGGGGCTTGTCTCATGAGCAAAGACTGGGCCTTTTCAGCTGAGGCCAGATAATACTATGTTTTAATTTCTGTTACCTAAAATGTCTGACTGAATGTCTGGAGATGCAGTGTCTGATTTATGTTAGTGCATGTGGTATGAGAGAATGTATATATATTCATGGACATGATTGGAAATCCCGTTCGTTGAGGCAAGAATGAGTCTTGTCAACATTTAACCTGACATATTTCTTTATTGTGTGATATTTGTAGCATGATGACCTGGAGAACTCACTGAGGGATAGTGGTGTCTTGGCCCAAACTCAAAAGACAGAACATTTGGAGGTAAGGCAGGGAGATAAAGAAATGTGGAAACCTTTGAAGACATACTGTCACAATGGGAAATGTGTGTACAAAAATTTAGGTGAATGTAATGTAAACAGTCTGGTAAACACATGCTGTGGAGTTTCAACTTCAGTAAAGATGTTTACAATGTGTGATCTAGAGGGCAGGCACACTGCTTCATATAACATATCCAACAATCTTTATGTCTGATATCAGATACAACTCTTTTTAGCAGGTTCTTTCCTTTTGCTTCAGCCACTTTTGTGTGTGGCTTCATATTTTTTCCAAATGAAATTAACGCAAACCAGACTGCTTAATTACAAAGTCTAACATTATAAAATGTAATTGTTGGTCATAAAATGTGACTTATCTTTGCAATCCTTTGAGTATTTCAAACACAACTGAACAACACAGCTGTATGTAAGATGTAGTATTCCAAAAATGAGTCCGCCTCATCAGTGGACTCATGTTCTTATTTGAACCTGTTTCCTAAGCATATTTTGTTGTCTTGTTTTCCTAGGTCCAAGCAAAACAGCTAGAAAATGCTAAAAAGGAGCTGGAGAGGGATCTAGACCAATTGAAGGATCAGTTGGACCAACAGAGAGAACACAGATTGGAGCAAGAAAGGAGGGTAAGGGGGCACACTACACCACTATATTGTGAAAGTCTGGTGAATTATGTTAACTGAGAATCTGGTGTGATAGAGTTGATTTTTTTTGTTTGTGTTTTTGTTTATCCCTTCAGATAGCAGCACTTGAAGAGAGCATGAAAACATTTGAGGAGGAAACCAAAGAACTGCAGTCACAGGACGAGCAGGTGGAGCCACTGTTACTGTCCTGCTTTCTGCCCTCTTTGTCATTTCTCATGTGCTGCTTCCTCTTCTCCTTTTTCAGCAGTGTTTGTCTGTATTTTCATATAATAATAATAATAATAATAATAGCTTGGATTTATATAGCGCTTTTCAAGGTACCCAAAGCACTTTATGGAAATCATTATTCTTTCATACCACATTTACACTGGTTGTGGCAAGCTACATCAATTGTAGCCACAGCTGCCCTGGGGCAGACTGACATATATGATGTTATAGTATAACTGTATGCCTGTCTGTCTTTAGGCACAAACTACTCTGAAAGTGTACAGTATGAACAGTGACAGACTACAGAGGAACCTGGAAACAGCTGGAGAGGAGAATACACTGTTACAGGAGAGCAATGCTCAGGTGGGATATTGAACACACACGCACATAAAACATTTAACTGTGTATGATATAGGGTGGGAATAAGTAAAATTGATTAATTGTGCAATATTCTTTCCATCTACCTTAGAAAAAATGTCTCTTCTTCAAATTATTGTACTTCTGTATGTATTATATATATGCCCCCCTCCTTTCATTTGTGTTTCAACCTTATTTCTTGTGCAATTATTCTGCCTTTCTCTTCTCTGCAGTTGAGGCAGCAGGTGGAGGGATGGGCTGAGAGAGTGAGCGAGTTGGAGGCAGAGATGCGACGGTGTGAGGTTGCCCACAGTGGGATGCAGCAGGATGTGGCCAATAAGGATGAGCGTATAAAGGTATTGCTGGGTCAAAAGAGGCCTGGGCAACAAAAAATCACAATATGTATGAGTGATTGACACATCAGTTACAATATAAAAAATCCAACCCAACCATGGTGTCACCAAATATTTCTGTTCTTCCAGTCCTTGACAGACCGCCTGCTGAGGATGAAAGGTTGGGATTCAGATCTGGAGGAAGAGGAGGGTGGGGAAGGAGCAGAGAAGGAAACGTCCAATGGTGCACCAGGAAAGGAGGAGAATGGAGGCGGGGACATAAAAGACACACAAGGCCATCTCCAGAAAGTCCAGAAACTCATTTATGCTGCTAAGGTATGTGATGAAAATGGAGATAAACAGACTGCATTTAATGTAGAGCTGGTTGATAAGAATAGGGCAATATTTTACACCTGCTAATATCCAGTGTGTTCTGTGTAGCTGAATGCAGACCTTAAATCAGTAGATGAAGACAAGGACAGAGTATTTGCCAAACTGAATGATGAAGTCAAAGCAAAAGAAGACCTGCAAGGTGAGTCTTCTTATCACTGATAATTAATAATCTGTGTAAACATTATCATCACCATTATTGATGGTTTGTTACATTGTGTGTGAGTTTGTTTTTTCCTGCAGTGAGCATCAAGGACCTGGAGAGTGAGAAGTTGTTTCTGCAGTCAGATGCTGAGCGCTACACAGATGAGGTAGCTGACCTCATTTGTATGTATTATTGTATCTTAATGGTCTCCTACATTCATTTACATTTGAACTTATATTTTGTATTATGCTTTCACGCACTTAGGTCCAACGGTTACAGCAGAAACTCCAGATTATGACAGAAATGTACCAGGAAAATGAGCTCAAGCTTCACAGGTACAGACACACAGAAAGATGACAGGTTTGAGTTCAGCTAAATAAGTTGAATAAAAAAAAACAACTAATTGGGATGCTGATAATTGTTTATTTTCAGACTGCTGACAGTGGAGGAGAAGGAGCGCTTGCAGAAAGAAGAGAAGTTAAATAAAGCAGATAAGAACATTGCATTGGCCATGGAAGAACTCAACAACTACAGGTAGCTGCTTCTGCCAACTATTCCCAAACATATCAACAATATGTAATATCTCCAGAGCATTTGTAAGCCACACATCCACACAAGCAATGTCAATTTTACATTATGGTGTTTCTACAGACAACGAGCAGGGGAGATGGAGGAGGAGCTGGATAAGACCAAACAGTCTTACCAGACCCAAATATCAGCACATGAGAAGAAAGCTCACAATAACTGGGTTAGTAAAAGTCTCCCTTAGATAGACAGAATGTGATGATGTATCTGGGGACTGGGTAAACACATTTGTTTCTGCAAATATTTTTTTAATCTTTAATACTCTGACTGCTGTATCCACATTACTTTAACAGTATATACAAGCACACAGTATATTTGTATATAGGCACACACTGTATGTCATGCCATAACTTGGCTTGAATTTCCAGCTCGCATCCAGAGCAGCAGAAAGAGATCTAGCAGACATCAGGAGAGAGAACGCCCTCCTAAGACAGAAGTAAGTACAACACATTATTTTTCTCTGTTAGAAAATATTATATATTCTGCCTATATAATATGTTTATACATTTTACACGTTGCAGTGCATAGGCAGCAAAAATGTTTTGCATATATTAACTTGAGATTTGTTTATTTACAGGCTGACAGACACACAGTTCAAACTAGATGCCCTTGACAAAGATCCTTATGCCTTAGATAACCTGGCCAGACCATTACCTTTCAGAGGTAAGTGCACACACACACACACACACACACTCACACACAAACACACACACACACATACAAACTAGTCATCATGCACTACCTTGACTTTGGTCTCATTTTTACTCTACCTCAGCTGAAAGGTCGCCATATGGACCCTCTCCCCTGGGTAGACCAGCATCTGAAACCAGAGCTTTTCTGTCTCCTCCTACACTAATGGACGGACCACCTGCTAGATTGTCCCCTAGAGGTATAAACACACTCACAGCACATGCACAAAAAGCTATTCACATCAATTTACACTCACCTACAACTATACATAAAACCAAAACATCACTTTCATCCATACAGTTCTCTCATTATATCTTCTTGTCTTATTTATTGTCATTTTACCCAACTACCACATTTACTCGTATAAAAACATGTATCTAGATTTCATTGCAGTACATTGGTAATTTAGTCTTACAACAGTGTTACAATAAACATAGGCAGCATGTTGTAGAGAAACAGCTGGCTGCAGCATGATAAACTGCCGATGCTGAAACACAAGTAGTAGCATGGTCTGTATGCTGGCATGCTGGTGGCACTTCGCAGAGTCCATGGGGCTGTCGGATATATGACAATGATATGTCTTTGAAATTCTCAGTTCATTCTCATTGACATGATACTCCTGTACTTTCTCTTTTCCCCTCTCACACTCATCTGGCCTTGTCTTCAATCTGATATTTCATGGTTGGGCTCTTGTTTCCCTTTTGTCTTTCTCTCCTCCTATCCCTCTCTGTCTGTCTGTCTCTCACTTGCTTGTGAACATCTTCAATTGTCCCTGCTCTCCTCTCTTTTTCCTTCTTTTCGTTGTACTGCGTCCTTCCTCTGGTCCTTTCATCCACAGTGGGCCGTGGTCCCATGGAGCCCTCAAGTGGCCAAGGGGAGATGGAGCGGAGTGGAGGTCCCCATTCAGACAGTGGCTCAATTTCTCCTACATGGGAGAGAGATCGCAGGGGACCCATGCCAGGCCCTCCTGGGCCCCCAGGGCCCCTAGGACCTCCAGGTGTGTGTGTGCCTACATAAGAAGATGAAAGATAGAGGTTGTAGCTGGACCAGTACAGATTTTGTTGGTGATGATTTTTAACAAACACTATTTGTATATTTCCCCCATTTTTGTCTAAAACTAAGCAGGTAAGAGAGCAACTCCCTAAAAAGCTATAACTTTGTTCATGCTATTTTTATTTTTTATATTTTGTTATGTTTTTTTGTCCTGTGAAAAGGAAAAGTAAGGTCTTTGAAGTTGACCTAAATAAAAACAACGCACTAAGCTGACAAAACTAGCACTGAGCTGTGACCGCATAGATGGAAATAAAATTGCTTTGTCCTGCTGATTCCTGCTCCTGCACATCAGAGTGAGAATGAACCTTCAGGCTGCAGCAAGGAATATTTATTTATGTAAGGCTTCAGTTTTAAGGTGACAGTTTGGGCACAGCTGGATTTCTGTTGTGTCATGAACTGTGCATTGATAAATTATTTATTTGTGTGTAAACACACAATGTGAGTGTGTTGCAGCTCACTGAGACATGTTCTGCAGGTGTTGTGTCTACACACCAGAGGCTTTTTTCACAGAGGATATGTTGACTTGCTGCAGTCAATGCACAGGTGCAGCTAATGACATTAATTATGGCTCTGTTGCTATGACAGCGGAGTAGCATGCACAGCATCATGTCCTGGACCACTGGCACCTGAAATAGAACACAGCCATCGTTAAAGTTATTTGTTGCACCTGCATCATCCAGCAGTCAAAGTCATGCAGTGTGCATGTGAATGCTGAGTGCATGTTAAACGTGCATGTGGATTGTGTTGGAAACTACAGGTTGTTTATGAAGTGTTGTGATGTATGTATGTTATTTGTCACATGATCCTGAAATGGACAGTCCAGCAGACATTCAACATCAGACACCTCACTTCCAGAGTTCACAATGTCACGTTTCAGTTACTCAGAAATGAAGCAACCTCCAAAAATATCTACATGATTTTTGTTGTTGGGGAAGCTGTTTCTATAATACTGATAAATCCTCATACATGTTGGTGTGTTCTTTCTTTCTCACTTTTTATCACTGTCCTAGGCTATATGTTTCCAGAACCAGGAGGTCCATTGTACAGGAGACCTGCACCTCCTCCAGGACCTCTGGGCCATTTGCCTCCCCCTGGTCCTCCTCTTCCCCTTCCTAGGGGTTTCCCTCCCCCTGGTCCGCCAGGTCCTCCCCACCCTACAGACATAGCAGGTGAGTGAGATTTGCTCATTGGCTTATCAAAACATCTTTATGTTCCCATCTGTATGGTTTTACTTTCTCTTTTCACAGATGGCGCATACAGAGAAAACAGCCTCGGATCTGGTGAGCATGAACACAGAGAGGTAAGACACAGACAGTAGGACCGGGACATCTCTCCTTAGAATGAATACGAGTGGAATTGGTTGTCTTACTTGAGACCTGAAGCCTCTGTGACGTTCACCTTTTTTAACCTGTATCACCAGCCTGCTCTGGGTGATCGAAGGACTCCCCCTGAAGCAGATCCAAGGATGGGAGGCCCAGCCCCCCCTACCCACATGGGCCCCATGGGCCCCATTGATGGTCCCTTTTCTCGAAGAGCACCCTATGGACCCCCACCTCCTGACTTCTACCCTCCCAGGGGGCCAGGTGGCCCTCCAATGAGGCCTAGTAAGTAGTAGCTCTCTCCATAGTACATACCGTCTTATCTCCGGGTTTCACTAGTGTAAACGTAACTCTGTGTTTTCTGCTTTGCTTCCAGTGTGGGCCCCTCCACCCCCAGGGGTCATGTTCCCTCCTCGTTTCCCTCCCGGTGGACCTCCTCTTCCTCCAGGTGGTCACCCTCACTATGTGCCCCCCATGCGGCCCCCTCCACCTGACAGCCTACCACCTTCTTCGATGGGTCCTCCTCCACAGCAACCCCTGCCCTCCCCACCACACAGCCAGTCCCCAGAGGAGCACAGAATCTCACCTGAAGATGCCATTTGATCCTGACCAAGTTTCTACTTGAGCTGTGGGATGATGCATTTCTGGTTAAAATTCAACTCGCTGATGCATGGATAGATGGAGGGCAGGTTGTATTTTCCACAAATTGCTGTAACATCTATTTATTAACCAGGATATATTTGATGAATAGTGTTAGCAGGCAGGAAACATCAGGCTTCATTAGCCTCTTGCTGTCTGTCTTTCTCCTCTTGTCACATTGTAGTTTATGTCTTCTAACTCTTTGTTAATCCCGCTTTCAGCCCCATCATCATCCAGCTACATTCCCTGTCAGGTAGTTCCTCTTGTTGCAGAGTCATGCTAACAGCACACAGCCTAATCCTTACCTGTGTGTGGAGCTATTGCGACATGAACCAGAAACTCCTTATGAGCTTGACACTGCTTGAAAGGTTTTTAATGTGGCTTGAAATTGAAATATGTGCATATACAGATGCTGCATGTGGTGGAGAGTGAAGTATTTTACGTATGGAATCAAAAAGAGAAGCTATTAGGGAGGAAATACATCTTTTTACATATATTTTGTCATACCAACACTCTTGCCATTGTCACCAGTGAAATGGCCATTTAGCATCTGTGCTGTTGTTTACCCAGATTCAGCTGCAGTTCATCTGATAGAGGTGCAGTTGTTTTCTCTGTGACTGAGCTGAGATGACCTCACATCCTCCTGAAAATTCCCCAGAGGTCAAATGAAAGTTTTCTTCAAATGTAATTTAAGTGGAAGACTTAATTTCACAGATTTTCTCGATGTGGAGGACTCAGATCTTTTGATCATGTTACAATGACTTTATATATGGTTCATGGTTGGAAAGACTGGTTTTTAGGAATCACTTTTGTAGCAGAAAGATGTGGCTCATCGTGACAGTCACAGATTGGTGAATCAAATGGATTGAGAGAGAGGCTGAAAACCCATGTGAATTTTGTAAAAAGTGATTATTAATAGATGAATAAAATCTTGTCAAATTGTCAGTGTCTCCATATTTTACTCGTGTATTGTATTTATTCATGTTCATGTTATTTTGCATTGCATTAAACATCTGCCTTGACAAACAAAACACTGGGATGTGATGGGAAGTTTCATCAGTGATTAAATACTGTCATTCAGTCAATCATTCAGTTGCAGTGTTAAATACACTTTAAATTATTGTAAATGAAAATGTAAAACATAAAACAATTCACATGTCATGATACAGGACCAACCTGCTATAGGTTGTTTCAGACACTTAAACTGTTTCTTTGAAAGTGAACAGGAAAAAAACATGAGAGTAAAAGCAACACTGTTTTTAAAGGATAGGCAGTTGGATTTAGTGTTTTCTAATGCAGAGCATGTGCACTTAAAACTCTCCCTGTGTCAGAAACATGACACACTGTACTGTTTCTTGATGTTGCTACAAGTCTCCAAATTACTCCTCAGAAGTCAAATAAGGCCATTAGCCAAACCGATTATTGTAGTTTTCACTGCCTGCTGAATCCCAACTGCTGCTTTCAAGTGAACTTCACACTACTTTGCCTTCATCATTAAAGCTTTTATTTTTGAAATGAGCAAAAAGCAAACTGTCCTTTTGATCGTATTACAGCAGCCTGGTTCTGCCTTCAAAAAGTTGTTCATAGAAGTTTAGAACTGCATGTTGTCTCACTGGGGTTCACCTTGAGTATTTTTAATGTCACCATATTTAGATGTAGTCACATTAAGAGACATGTAAATATATGAAGTGATCATTAATTTTCTTTATGGCAATCTTTAAATGTACCCACCTGTCACCTCTTAGATCAAGAGCCTCTCAGTGCCTCCTTTAGCCATGAGAGAACTACAAGGATATGTGATGTGTTGTGTCATTTATCACTGGCAGGTTTGTTTTAAATGCTCTCCTTGTAGCCTGCAGTCAGAGTTATTGGAGAGATGTAGATGATGTTAAGTCTGATCCTCTAAAGGAGGAAATGCTCTGAAGTCAGATCAATAGTCATTTTATACCCTCTGGTGTTAAGTCCTTTCAGATTTACATGGTTTGGCCTCCTTCCTTGGCCCTTTTTATAAATCATCTTTTGACCCTGTGAGGCAATCTGCAAACTCTTGTTATGGAAAGCTGTTAAATATTTCATTCTTATTATTGATTGAACCAGAGCTGAAAATAAAGGAGGCTCCTCTTGGTCTGGCAGTCCATTTATGAAAAAGACACACATCGATACACTCGCTGCTGTCAGTGCGTGGACTGTTAAAAGACTGCAAACACGGATACCACAGAGTAACTATAAAATGTTTAATTGTAAAACCCGTCCACATCATTAACAAAAGACACAAATGTACCTGACACATTACTTCAACATAAACTGTCAAAAAATATCAATCTGAATATTTCACCAGCACTTTTAATCTTCAAAAACCAGTTTATAAAAATCTGTACTATTAAATGGCAGTTTGTTCATCATCCTGTATAAACAGTGAGTTACATCCATGAAGGATTATTGGAAGAACATAAAGTGGTTCCATGTCTGTCTATAAAAAAAAAAGAACCCATCATTGGTGCAGGCTTTAAAACATCCTGACAAACCTGTATGAATCACAGCCATCAGAACCAGCAATACACTGAAATAAAAATAAATTCTTGTCCGGATGGTGGTAAAGATGGAAGCATTTTAACGGGTGTGTGAGTATTTCTCACAGGTCCAGGACAGAGAGACAGAAGGAGAGAAGAGGTAGGTACATTGAGAAGTGAGTGTAACAGTAACATCTGGTAAAAAAAAAACAGCTCTGAAGAGAGACCTTACTAATTAAACCGTCTCATGTAGATTGTGGCCTGCCATTAAAATCATTTTGTTTTCCACCGTTAATATGGCATTGCATTGTTGGGATATTACTACTGTAATTGCTGGTATCCCATGACACGTTCTTGTGTCTTGGACCCACTGTTGGTATGCTTGCTGTGAGAATCTGTTACTGTAATATTGTATCCCCTGAAGTACCTCTGTCTGACCTTATTCGTTAAAAAAAAGGAAAAAAATTTGATCGCAAAAAATTACTACTATTATTGTAGTTGCTGATGTAGTGGTTGGTGGAAAAAGACCACAAAAATAAATGGCTGTAATTCACAAATGTATCTTGGTATCATTTTGAAAGGGGCAAAAGAAAATCAGTTATCCATTAACACTGTACAAGGTCTTATATAACCAAAAGAGGCTGGTGTGCAAAGTCTTCTTTCAGGGAAATCTAACCTTCTCATGTATTTGGGCTTAAGACAAGACGATCCTAACTATCTCTGTCTCACATGCACATGATATCTTGAACTATTTATCCCGCATTTTAATTCCTGTCCTATCAATATTGAGTTCAAGTTATCAATGAGTTTGTTGCAGCCACTGAACTGTAACTCCTATAAATGCAAAATGCACAAGCAAAACAACAGAACAGACTGAAACTGAACTGTACTGAAGTGAACTTCAAATGTAGGCACTGCTGACTGCTGGATGCGCCCTGAAACTACAAACTGTACAAACTGTAAATAATCACCTGACTACTCAAGAATATCAGAAGATATTACATACAATTGACTTTTAAACTGATCCACATTTCAAAAAAAGTACAAAACTTCAAAGTATTTCATGGCACAATGGGGCAAGAATTATACATAAACCAGGGTTTCCCCACACGTCACTGGGAGCTTTGTCAACAACCTGCTTGGTTGAACATTAAAAATCTCAGTTCTTATAATTTCACTCTGGTTTGAATGCTCTTGTGAATGTGAATGCTCCAGCACTGTCAAATTAAACTCGTGTAAATGCTTACAGAGATGCAGCAATGGTGCACTGAGGGTTTTAACTAGATTATACAAAAAATACAGCAGCCTCACCAAATAGTACTTTGAGTAGACCGAAGTGGATGGATCTGTTCAGTATGTAAACAAGGACTGAAAACCATTTGAAACTGATCATTTCTTAATGGTCAGAGATCAAACTTAAATAATAACAATCATTTTTACAGTTTGAAATAATGTAGTTGACGTGCAGCATATAAACAAGATTCAAGGCCTGTTTAAATCATGGTCTAATTTCAAGCCAGAAGTCAGAGTTTGTGCCACTTGGAGTATCTGGGGTGTACAAGGCAATGATTGAAAAAACCCTGGTTTTGTCAGTGGTTTTTACAATCTGAAAAGACACATCTTTTCAAGACCCATAAATACTGAAAGTTGTTATCTAAGTTATCTATAAATGGATAAAGTCTCATCAGAAACTGATACAGACAAAAAAAATAATGAATGGATGTACTGGTAACTAACATTTCAGTGGGAAAAAAATGCTTCTATTTCTGCTTGTGCTTTAAGGGGATTCAAACCTGTGACTCTATAGTTGTGTGAGTCTGTTGGCACATGAGGCAGCTTACCGACTGGTGTCACTGTTAGCTGAGCAGTGTAGTGGATTGAGAGAAGATTCAGACAAAGGCTCTGCTGTATGTTCATGTGTATATGTGTGTGTGTGTGTGTGTGTGTGTGTGTGAGAGAGAGAGAGAGAGACAGAGAGAGAGAGACAGACAAACAGAGTGAGTGTGTGTGTGTGTGTGAACTTCAGCAGTTGAGTATTGGTCTGTTTCTGTCTGGTCTGAACGGGAACACGGAGCTGTCAGAGTCCGTCTTCCCTCTGTGGGGGCCCAGTGTGGCCACAGCCTGTAACACAGGGCACAAACACACACACACAGGTGGGAATGTGTGAGACAGACGCAGATATTCTCAGTGATTTATCTTTCCTTTGCTACTACATTTTTCTCAACTTATAAAATAACCCAAACTTTCCTTTAACATACACACTTAAATACTCACCTTTCTGATGGCGGTCCAGTCCTCCAGGATGTCTAAGTCAGGTAGCATATAGACGATATATGGGCGTAGAAAAGGTTAAGGACAGTTACACAGTGAGCAGGAATTAATTACATTTTGATTATTAGGACACAGCTTAATAACAGCCTTTGGGATTTTTGCAGCATTAAAGCATTTAACAAATACTTAGCAACAGTATTAGTGTGAACACTAATAGAGGCATTAGCAGTAGAAGGATATCAGACACCACTGAAGGTCTTCTCCTCTTCTTGTCAGGACTTAAAGCATCTCTCCTCTTCTTCCTCCCTGACAACTCATCATTCCACAGCTCTGGGGGAAAGATGACAAAGATTACAAGGTTTACTTTGTGCACTGAATGTAATATACAGTCCTGTATGACTGTGGTGTCTTCTTACTGTAATTAAAATGAGTTGTATTAAGTTGCACGTGCACCTAAACCTAACACACTATAATAACTGTGTTCAGTGTGTGTAATACCTGATGTAATATCTATGCTGTGTCTGTCCTCCTCCAGGCGTCTAATTTTCTCCTCCAGTTCACTCTGTACTGTGTCAAACAGCAGCAGCTTCTCACTCTGCGCACACACACACATACAGAACCACAACAACAAGACACACAGATCAAACATAAATATGCATCCATTACAATGTACACTAGTTACATAGATCATATATGATATGATAAGTTTAATTTAAATTAAAAATGTCAATGACTCTGAGAGCTAAAGACTCACGAGAAACTGAACTGGCTTAGCAATACTTTTTGTGAAACAGGAGGTAATTAAAGGGTGTGTAGACGTGAGTGTGTGTGTGTGTCTAACCTCCCAGTGCTGGCATGCTGCCTGGATCTCACACTGATACTTGTTCTTCACAGACTCCAGACACAACTCCCTGTAGATTCCTGAAAAAGACACAAAGAGAAACACAAAGTCAGACTTGATAACAAGGACACCAAAGAGTGTTAATGACTTGGTGTGTGTGTGTGTATATGCGTGTGTGTTACAGTTACCTGCCACTTTTGTGCGGACCTGCATGTTCTCCAGCAGTACTGCCAGAGGCTCCAGATATTCTGCTGCACGGCCGGCCTCCACCTCTGCCAGCTTGCTGTTCACTTGACTGAGACGCTCACGGTAGAGCCTGCACACAAATACAGAAAGTATAGCATTATTTCCACTTATTTGTTATTTTAGGAACATTAATTCAAATGTTAGACAAAGTTTACAATATTCAATGTCAGTCTTACTGGTCTTTTAGATCAGTGAACTGCTTCTCTAGGTTGGACATTTCATCCAGACACTCCATCCTCCTCCGCTCACAGTCCTCCTCATCCATTTCTGGAAGAGGATCAAGAATCCAACACACACAGACACACACACACACACCTTGGTTAGGTATTATGAAACCGAGTTGTGATGGACAAGGAAGAAGGCTAGGCAGCCACACATTTGGTCCATAAAGTGTTAACATTTGTCCACACTGTCTATAAATCACACTAGTAATCGTTTTGTTCATTCAGCTGTCAACAGATGCAACTTATATAAAAGGTACAGATTCACACATTCTGCACATCACAACCATTCAATCTCTTCTCTTTTTTAAAAGAATGCACAGACCAACATGTCCTTACGATACAAAACATTTGCAAGCTTAACTTTAGCCTTTACATACCAATCTTTAATCTATTCAAAGTCCCACAATACAACATTTAATTGCAGCTGATGAATTCTTAAGAATTGTTAAAATCACATTTTACAACTTGAAGCCAACAGAATTTTTGTACTTGAGACTTTCTCACCTGAGCTGTCTCCATCTTCAGAAACAGAGGAGGTGTCAGAGTCCTCCTCCTCTGAGCTGGACGCCTCCTGCTCCTGTTCTTCCACTTCCATCTCCTCTGCTGTACTCTCCTTCTTCTCCCGGTCACGGTGCACCGGCATGGCAGCAAATCAGCTTGCAGTTGCAGTTAAAAGTGGAAGACTTAACACTAGACTCTTTTGGCAGCGTTATCTACAACAGATACAGCTTTAAACCGATACTTGATTTCTTTAGTTTATATTTAGGTCTATAGAAAATGAAACTGTGGGTCTATAATTAATGAAGGTCAAACATTTTGAGGCATGCACACACACAGTTTACGTACAGTACGAATTGGCATGATGAACTATAACTGCGTGGACTTTACACACAACAGGAGAGAAACGAAGATATGTTGAACATGAAAGTCAGATTACTCTTTGATAATTTGCCCCCAATTATTTGCAGCACTAATACTATATGTGCATGTGCTATATGTGGGCACAACCACTGAAATTACTTGGAGGTTTAAAGTAATTGCGAATAGTTACTAATTAATAAACTAATTTCACTTGATGAGATCATACAGTTTCTGAAAAATAACCTTAAGGATGTTTACCCTGCAACAACAAGCAATCACCAAAAATATCCTTCAGATATCGTTGCTCATATTCGTGAAGCAGTTGACTCAGTCAGGACATATCTCAATATCACCCTGTTTTCATCCATGTAATGTGACTCTGTATAATATCCACAGTGATCTCCATTAAATGCAGTTAGTAATACATTTACGGTGGATGAGTTTATAAAATCATTCTGAGATAGAGAGTACACACTGTACTACGCCAGTTAGCATCCCTGAAAACAATGCGTCTCTGTTGGTACAAAGGTTCATTTAAATGCTTGAAATTTGCTCTGTTATTAAAGTGTACTCACGAAAAGCGTTTTGGTCTGAATATGAGTTATATTTGTTTGCACTTTTATATATGTCTAATAAACATTACCAAACGACAATACTGTGTTGTTAGCATGTTAGCAAGCCAGAATAATCAGCCAGCAAGCAATGTGGGCATGGTTTGTTGTATGAAAAGCGTAAAGAATAAAACTCAAAACTAATACATTACTTACAAGATCAGAAGTGATGGGCTTTTGCTTCAAAGTTTCGACAAAACCTATCTCGGGGAATGAAAGCTTAAACGTAGTTTTTCCCTCGTTTCCAATCACCACTTGTGCTCCAGCTAAGCTAAAAACAAATGTCAATTAGGTGTTCTTAGTTGTATAGGGAACTGTAGTTTTCTGTATCGCCGATATTCCCGTCACTAATGTCTAAAAACTAATCGGAAACTACTTTACCCAGGATTCACTGCTTTAGCTTTGATCGGAGAGTTCGAACGGAATTGTCGAAAGATGTTAAAAACGTTAACGAGACTAAAATAGGAAACGTTGTTTGTGTTAGTCATATGTTGCAGTTTTATAGGACGTTTATATGGTGTCCTTCAAATTGAATAACCGACGTTTGCATTTTGTTATACTATACTGGCGTTGAATTTCTCTGGTATCCATTATTTTGTTTTTCCTCCTCCGCCATGATGTTTTCTGACTGAGCAGGGGGGCTAGCTAACAAGCCACTTTAGCCTTCAGGCTGTTATGGAAGGGAGGTGCAATGGATGGATGCTTTGCCCCGCTACGTTTCACATTTTTGTCTTAACATTATGCTCCCTTTCCGACTAAAGTTACCCCTCGATACACTCCGCGCTATTGCGGAGGATTGCTAATTCGCAGCGCAGTGTCGATAAATGACCCAGGACTACCGGGGTTCGTTTTAGTTTGAAGATTAACGCTAGCTGGAGCTGTGTAAGTGGCTACACGGTTAGCTCCTCCTTGCTGTCTACCATCGCATTCTTGTGTCTCCTGCCTCAGGAATGTTCTCCAAAAAGCCTCATGGAGACGTTAAAAAATCAACACAGAAAGTGTTGGACCCAAAGAAGGACGTGCTGACAAGGCTGAAACATCTGAGAATTGTCATAGGTAAGTCAAAGCTTTTTATTAAGCAGCGAACAGGTTAGCCTCTTCGTGCAAATTTGTGCATATAGGGAATGCCACACCAAACTCATCTCGCAAATCACGGATATCAAAGTTGCTTTTCAGGTAAACAGAGCGCTGCATTTTTCTAACTAACCTTGAGACCATTTCGGATTTTTTTTTAACATCTACTCATCATTTTGGCACCTCAGTTGTACCCCAAATAATCTTACCACTTCTAATGTCTCTATATTTGTTTATGTCCGAAGCTGGTTCACAGTCATCGCCTTTTCTCCTCAAGATGACTGCGATGATTTTGATGATTAATGAGTCTTGTGTGCTCAGTCTAACCGATGAAGCTGGTCGAATTAGTAAAGAGTTGGGAGAGGTGTATGTGTATGTAATGTGTAAGAGACAGATTGTATGATTTTTGAATGGATAGCCTGCAGTTAGGATCTCAGTGAGAATGATCTGTATTAACATGTGTCCTTGTAGCTGGCAGTATACCCTCAGTCACTATGATGCTGCAGAGTCAGGCTGCTGTGATTTCTCCAGGAGTGGGTCTGCGTGCCCGATTCAGACTTGGTCTGTGAAAGAGGCTGAATGTTTTTGCTTTACAACAAATATAGTGTGTATGAATGTGAATAAAGTATGGGGAAGCTGAAGGGGTACTGAGTATAAATAACTTATGAATGCCTTTTGCGCTTACACTTTTACACACATACACACACACACACACACACAATGATCTAAGAGGGAAACTGCCTCTATGATTTCCTCTTCATGTCCAGTACAGTAGCTCCACTTCCTGTTTCTATTGTATGAGTCCCTGGGCTGTGTGTGTGTGTGTGTGTGTGTGTGTGTGACAGAGAGAAGGGGTGTGCCCCTCTCTGTGGTCTATGGGGAACACAAGAACTGGATAACAAACACAGACACGCACGCATATCGGTTGAGAGGGAATGCTCAGACAACTGAACAATAGCTAACCACACAGTTTTAATGATCACAGAGCACCACTTGTAGAGAAATGAATATGAGCACTGATAAAAATTGATAACTGCAGACATCCCAAGTCATGTACTCCACAGCAAGAATTACATGTTCATCTTGTTGGTGTTGTCTGTGTTGCATCATTCTTGTAAAAATGTTTTTTTTGTTTGTTTTTTTTACCTACTGGAAACTTTACCTTTGCCATAGAAGGGAACAGACAATGATCACTAAGAGCATTATTTTTTAAAATGAAATTTTGTCATAGAATAGTTCATAGCTCATCTGAATGACTGGTTCAAAAACAAAATATTTCACTGCTTTGTAATCCCATTGATGCAATCAGGTTATTAAGTAACTCCCAAGCCCTGTTCTGGTCTGTTGATGCAAGGGAAGAACATGTTTCAACCCAACGTTTGAGATGGTTTTTCAGTGACTCTTGGTGTTTAGAGTATTGACTAGTCTGGGTAAAAACCAGACCATCATTGAATCACCAGTGAAGTGGTGGTTTTGTGGATGACTGGCTTGTTGACAGTGATAAAGAGCAGAAAGTAAATGAACAGCACTGTGAGTTTTAGTTTTAGGCAGTGAAGGTAAGGTGAGGATGCTTTTGTGAGCAATGAATAGTTTTTATTCATCAGTTAACTCCATGCCAAGTGCAAAAAACAAACCTTCTTCAAAAAGGCACCACTTCTCAGTACATTGCTGCAGTTTTTCAAGGTGTTCAGTGGGTAGACTGTTCCAAGAGCTTGTCATTTTTCTTCTGTGGGTGTCGTATGGGCAAAATTGCATCAGTCAGTTCATGTTACCCTTGTCCAAGAATATTGTACAGTTCAGTATTGTCCATGCATGTGGGTATTTAAGGTGAATATATACTGATGAAAAATAATAAAGCAGCTATAGGTCCTTCAGAAAAGTAAGTTAGATGGCAACAAGGTTAGTCGCTGGATGAAAAGATAGAAATCCACTCAGCTACACCACTGACACCTTACAAGGGCAAAGGCTCTATGGCACAGAGCACAGAGGGCCCTGTGTGTGTGTGCATGTGTGTGTGTGTTTGGCAGAGTTCAGCTGTCAAACTTCATATAAACAAAACCAGAGACTATTGCTAGAGGCTCTTGACATTGTGTTTGTGTGTACCTGTATGTGTCAGTGCACGGCCTTCCTGCTTTCTGGTTGTTGTGCTTTCTCAGGTTTGACCCTGGACTGCAGTGGTGTTATATCCTCAGTCAGTTTAGCCATGTGTTTTATCTCAGTGTGTCTGATCCCAAATGACAGTGGTGTTGAGACAGAGATTCACTCCAGAACACATGAAGGTAAACTGCTGATCCTTTAGAGCAGTATCTGTCTTAAACTGTGGCTGGGACCCAGAGTTAACTTTGTGAGTCTTTTCTACTGTGACATGACACAGGTCTATTTAGAGAACTCAGATGCTGTGGTGAGGTTATGTTGCTCAAATGTACTTCCTGTGGTGAAAAGTTTGAAATGTGTGATCTTCTTGATCACGAGTGGGTTTTTTTCTGTTTAGACTATGAAGTCTAAAACTTTTGAACTAAAATTGGGCAGAGAAGAACCTACGACTGGTATTCTTGTCAATTTCTAAACCATTGTTCTCATTATGCTATTTTCATCCTTTGCTCTCCCTTTTACTCATTTTTGTTGTCTCTGACTGCAAACAGCTTTGTGAGTTGGGAAAAGAGACTTGTGGATGTCAAGCTGAGAGGCACATGTAATGTTTTGTATATATAGTGGTGGGGCTGGTAAGGGACATATCCAAGTTTTATAAACAAATAAGGTGAAGGATGAAAATGGGGACAGACCGAGATCAGATTTAGTTTTCAACACTGGTGGAAAATTTCTGGAGGACAGAGTTGTGGACAATTGTTGACCTTGGTTTTCTTCTCCTGCTTCTGCATATGTTAGTTAATTCTTTAACTCTCTCTTTTCCAGAAAACGCAGAGCCTGCAGAGCTAAAACGTTTCTTCGATTTGAACTACTCCCATATCTACTATGTCTTCTTTGAAAACTTTGTCACCATCGAAGTCAGCCTCAAGCAAAAAGGTAAGTTTCACTGGAAGTCAAGAACGAAGCAGGACAGGCCGGATATACATTGAGCAGTGAATCATTTTAATTATGTTTTCCTGAAGCTAGTCTCTGTGTTTCAGGTCATAAGTCTCAGAGGGAGGAGCTGGACTCAATCCTCTTCATCTTTGAGGTAATGAAACATTGCAAATCATTTAGAAAACTGCTGGATGAAGTATGTTTATGGAGCTAATGGGCTACAGTTCTATCCATCTACAAAATACAATAAGCAATAACTGTGCAGTATTTGTATGCAATGTAGTGTGGAATCAGGACAAAGAAGTCCAGAAGTTTTTTTTTTTCACATTTACAAAACAAAGAACTATAGATAGATGCAGAGGCACTGAGGATGACAGCTGAATGTATTTGACTTTGTCAGTAAGGATGGACGTTTTATTTATGCTGGTTTACCCCTTTCAACTAGATGCTGCTTTCAGTATGGCAGAATAGAGCTGTGACATTAAACTAAATCACTGAAGACTCTGTGATGCCGTGGCCCTCTAACTTTACATAGGTGGTCTTGGTCAGTGCCAGCTGACACTAACCTCAGTTTAAGGCCAGTGACATTTTGCAACACTCAGAACTGAGTAGTGGTGCTCAGAGTAGCCAGGATAAGATAGCAGAGTGTGTATGTTACTGCCCTCTATTTGCCTCTCCACACACTCCAAAAAGTCAGCTTTCAGTTTGGGGGAGACCTGGGCAGAGGATGAGTGAGAAGTTGGATAGAAAGATGTGTTTCATACAGGTTTTGCTGAAGTTGAAGTTATGGCTGGACACTCTGATTTATACTTATTACATAAGAATGTCACACAGACCTAAATATATCAAAAATGTTTTCCTCATCATTGACTGTGAGCAAAACAAATGGAATAATTTGTCTTGATCCACAGCACATTTCAGATTATATCAGCTGTTCCTATCTCATCCTTGCTGATCTTACACCAGGTGCCGAGTGTAACAGAAGTTGTTTTGGTAGTTGGATGCAGCTGTTATTTTTCCATCCAACGCCTGCATTGTTAAAATAGGAAATATACTTGTACCCATGTGAGCACCCAAGGACGTGTTGGTCTTAAATGAGGTGTGGTCGGGCACACTGTTGACGCATTACTATCTTAAGGCAGCAGCAAGTGAGTGCTATTGACCAACAAAAAAATAGTCTGAAATATCACTGCACACACAACACACTGATCAAAGTGACCCCGACTCCACTGTCTGTTGCGTGTAGGTGCCCTGCTGATACTAAGATGGAGCTGAGGAGATCATACAGACAAAATATGTGGGTTTCTTTGGGGTTCATGTTTTTCATGGTTGAAAATAAAACGTTTGGCCTTAATTCAATTTTTTTCCCTGGGGAGCAGGGGAAATTAGAGGGGCATTCAAAGAGAGAAAACAACAGAGAGAAAGGAATGAACAGCCAACAGAGATCTCTGATTACTTCATTGCATGTTATGCACCAAATCACACCCATGATTAATTAAGAGACTAACCGCAACCCTTTTTGAATACATTCCTGGTGAGACTAACCGCAACCCTTTTTAAATACTTTCCTGGTGCTGCACCCATTTTTTTTTTTTACCACAGTTAAATTTGCAGAAGTAGGGTTGGACACGCCTGAAATGCACTTGATTGTCAAAATAGAGCTCATAGTCTCACAGCAAAATTCTGTCACTAATAATATTTTTTTTGTGTTTTTTTCATCAGAAAATCCTCCAGCTCCTGCCAGAAAGGATCCAGAGCCGATGGCAGTTCCACAGCATTGGTAACTCACACCCAACCTCTCTCTTGACATATGCTGCAGTTTGTCTTGTATATGTGTACAGCAGATCAGATCATCCCTGAAAACTGTGTTGCTCAGTCAGGTTTAACCTGTCCTGTGTAGCCACTGACATGAGGGATGATCTCATGTAATGTGAAGAAAACAGCAAGCATCAGAATAAAGCAAAGTGGAAAATGCATGGCTTGATGTTCTTATGTAGTTGTACTGGAATTACATCAATGCATTTCCATTTTTGTGGCAACGCCTTTGCCACAGTTTACCTAAACTTTACACACTTTACCAAAATGCAGACAAATCAATGTAAAGCTGTTCACAAATTCCAAGTTTTAAACGACCAGGCCTTTTCTCTCTCACAGGGCTGATTCTCAAGAAGCTGTTACACACTGGGAACTCTTTAAAGGTATTGCTCTGTCAATAATGGCCCTCACAGCCTAAATCTTCTTAATTTTTCATAATTTTGGGGAAAAAAAGTTGTTGCAAATGACATGTACCAATCAGGGCTCTCCTCACACCTCCTGTCTTCTTCATCTCTCACCTTCCTTGTAGATCCGCCGTGAAGGTGTGCGCCTCTTCCTGCTGTGGATGCAGGCGTTACAGTGTAATGCAGAGCGTGAGCAGCTCTGTATGTTTGCCTGTTTGATTCCCGGCTTCCCAGCTCCCCTGTGCCACGGGACTCCACGCACCCTGGACACTCTGATCAACCCTCTGCTGAGTTTGACAGAAAGTTAGTACACACAAACACACATACACAGTAGAGTTAAACTAATAAATTGGCTCAACCAATCTTGTTAAATCACTGTTGATCACATTTGATTTGAAACTCCACTCACCTTTTTATATAATCTATATGCACCTCAGCATAGCAGAAACATTACATTACATTTATTGTCATTAATTAGCAACAAGTCTTTCTGCTTCTCCTCCTACAGCTCAGGTGACCCCAGAAGAGATCACTCCACTGGTTCCTCCCCAGTCAGGTGACAAGAACCAGGAAGACCTCACTGCCTACTTCCTTGAAGCACTACTGAAATACATGGTAAACCAGGTATTATCATTATTTCTTACTAACACAGCTAACACCACATGATTTCAATGTTCTCATGCCTTACTAATGATACTAAAGCTAAGCATGTGGAAGGTTACATTTATGAAAACTATCTTGTACACATGTGATGGGAGATAAAGTATTTATCTAATCCCTTACTGGTATCACTAACTCTGTTTGATAAAAGTTTCATCTATTAGTCGAACAAACTCCATTCTGCTCTTTCCTCCTCTTGTTATCACATACATCACACACACTGATAACATTCTCCCCTAAAACAATGGTGCTCTTCCCCACTTGACCCTATTTTGTGTGTGTAACGCTCTCTTTATAACACAAACTTGTCTTTGTGTGTGTGAATCCACCAGGCCAAGTCTCTAGAGTGGCGCTGTAAAGAGAACCATGAACGTGGCTTTAGCTTCCTCTTTGGCCACTTCAGGAAGTTTTACCTTCCTCACATCTTTCCTAACTTCGCCATGGAAACCAGCCTCTACAACCCCATCCTGGGTCAGTAAAGTGAAGTCACTAAGATAAACTACAAACTGTAAATTCACTGGAACTCACTGACTGAACAGTAACATCATTGTAATCCCACACCACATAAATGAGGATTTCCCTCTCTCCCAGTAGATGTTCCTCCGATGCGTCCTAAGCCGTACTACAGTGTAGTTCGCAGGGAGCAGGATGGAGGTGAACCATTGTACTGTACCAAGGAGAGCTTCCTCCAGGCCCGAGTCATCTTCATACGCTGGCTGGTCTCCTTCTGGTTGGAGCCAAGACCCAACGCACACACGCACATCCCAGGAACAGAGGGAGAAAATGTCCCCAAGAATATACAGGTAACAAACATACTCTTGTAGCTGCTATTATGTTACTTATTCAAATGAACTAAGCTGCTCACGCTCAGATATTTTATGGACATTCATTCTAAACACGCAAAAATGTACAAGGCATTACTTCTTAATGCATGGAGGGCTTTTCCTGACAAAGACCATGCTTGTAGGTGGTATAAAAATCCCAACAATGTTGTTTACTCAGTTTGTCTGTTCATCCGATTTGTTATTGTTTAACCTCACCTCTTAATAAGTGTAAATCTTGTCCTCCAGCGAGCAGCAGCCGGCCTGGCAGCCCGCTCTGCAGGTAGCTCAGAAGACAGCGGTGGAGGTGGGACCCGATCTGATAGCCACCTGGAAAGTGGTGGGGGTTCATCTGGGTCAGGAGGAGGCAGCATAGGGCTGTCAGGGTGTCCGGGACTGGGGGCAGAGCCTGAGCAGAGTCACTCCAACACATCCACGCTGACTGAGAGGGAACCCAGCTCCTCCTCGCTCTGCTCCATGGATGAAGAGCAGCTGACAGACATGGAGGTGGTGAGGAGAGTGCTGACCAGCTCCAGAACCAACGTCAACTTCATCACAGAGATCTTTAGACAGGTGAAGTAGAAACAACTGTTTTTGACATGTTCCTCTGTGTCACGCCTTTGACTTGCACTGTAATAACATTTTATGTCTAAAATATGTTGTGTCCCTTGTCCAACTGCTGTGTCTTCCACCAACCATTTCCTATTGACAGATCCTTAAATGATAGATATACATTGTGAAATATGAGCTGCTGATATTGATTTGTCTCTCTCTGCCTTTGCAGGCGTTTCTTCTTCCCATGTGTGAGGCAGCAGCGATGCGTAAAGTGGTCCGTGTTTACCAGGAGTGGATCTCCATGGAAGACAAACCAGTGTTCATGAAGGAGCCAGAGGAGGGTCCTTACCCCATAGCCACAGGCAGCAGTATGGATTCAGGTTCGCAGCTTGGAGACAAAGAGGATGAGGTGAGGAAGAACCAGAAACAAGCAATGGAAATAATTTCAATATTCAATAATTAATGAGCCTTGTGAAAAAATTCATCTTCATCATCTACACACACACTTACACTCCATACCACTTTTTTCAAACTTTGTGCCTCCAGGTTGAAACACAAAATTTTAATTTTCCCATTTGCAAGCTAAGAAAACAACGATGCTTTCTGCAGAGCCACAGAAGATGTGATACAACTGATTTCAAAGGATGTGAAGAATTTAACTAAACTGTGTGTATTTTGTTTGCCTTTCAGGGAATGAACAAAGTGATCGACAATGAATTGCTGGAGTACAGTGTTCATGCCGGAGTTCAGACTACACTGCAGGTATGGTTGTTATTATTTCCCTCTCCCACTGCATGGTACCGTCTCTGCTGGACTTTACTCACCTTTTTGGTCTCTATCTAGCAGAAGTTGTGAAGAACATTACATTTTGCATCACCTTTGCCAAGGATCCCTGCTCGCTGAAGAGCAGGAGACATGAGAATATTGCAGAGCTCAGATTACTGCAAAATGGGACATTTGAAACAAACCAGCCATTTAACAGCCAATGAATTGTACACTGTCACTGCATGTTACATCTCTGTTATTGTACTGTACTCTTGGTGTGGCCACCTGTAAAACTCTTTCATTTAATTCAGACATCTCTGTGTTTGGTATCCCTTTGATAGTCAAACAGAGTCTCTTCGATGCTGTGGAAAAACACTGAAAGACCTGTTTTACTTTAAAACTACTTGTTTGTTTGTCTGCAGGTATTTATCACCCACTCCTCCAATGTTTTCCTATTGGAACCAGCCAACGACATCAAGATCCTTTTAGAAGAGCATGTCGACATGTGCAAGCGCGTCTTGAACATCTACCGGAGCCTTGTCATGCATGAGACCATGGACCAGAAAACATGGTAAACAGAAGGTTCACTCACCAGCAAAACCACAGTGAATCCCACTTGTCACTTGTAGTTTGGGAGACACCATGCATTACCATGTATTTCACTAGTGTTTTGTCATTAATAATTACTTGCCAATACATTTGTTTGTAGGGAGCAGATCTTATTGGTTCTGCTGAGGGTAACAGAGTCTGTGATGAAGAGGCCTCCATCCATCATGCCTCAGGGCAAGAAGAACAACACACTGTCAGGCAGACTGGCTGGACCTATCTTTCAGGTACATCACTATCACTGTTTTTAACAGGGTAAATCATTTTTATCTACAGCACATGGAGAAAATGAAGGACAAGGAGCACTGTTGCACTGATTCATCCAATTTCTATTGTTTCCAGCAGCACAGTTTCTGCAAGTTTCTCGACTTGCAGCATAAATACTTGTTTGATAGTTGGCTCGGCTACAAAAATATCAGTGAGCAAAAGCACATGATGCAATCATGTTGTAATCGTCTAATAACAAACTTGGTTTCACCTCTTAAATTCAGAGTGAAGACATAAAGGTAAACACAATTAGTACTGTTAACACACTATGCAATTTTATTTTTTCCTGAACACCTCAATGAAAATCAACAGGACCCACGTTTGGTCCAACTAACTAGTATTACGTTTTGATGAGTATATAGTTACATCAGAGTTTTTTCTCATCAGTTCATGGCTCTCTCTCTGTACAGACACTGATAGTAGCCTGGATTAAGGGGAACTTGAACGTCTACATCAGCAGAGAACTGTGGGATGACCTCCTCTCTGTCCTCTCCTCTCTGACCTGCTGGGAGGAGCTGGTCACAGAGTGGTCTCTCACTATGGAAACTCTCACCAAGGTACTAAAAGTTGCCATGTTTTCAGCTACCTCCAAACATAGCTGTGTTTCCATGGATATGATTAATGTTCTGATCTCAGCATATAACAAAGAGTTTAAGTTGACTTTTGAAGCAAGGCTTCGCTAGCAGGGATCGTTCATTCCCTTAACGGGGAAAGAACCAGTTGTATTGTTCATAATTTTTATTCAGACGATGTCTTTTATAAGTTTATAAGTTCAGTGACTGACTATGACATCAGCAGGTCACAAACAGTCATCAGGGGAGTATCAGTAACTTCCACTCCTCTCTTTGTGCCTGTTTTTTGCCTTTTGTACTCTATGTGTTCAAACCGTGTGTATGTTTTTGTTTGACAGGTCTTGGCCAGGAACCTGTACAGTGTTGATCTGAACGAGCTGCCTCTGGACAAACTCAGTGAACAAAAACAGAAGAAACACAAAGGAAAAGGTTGGTCAATCACCAGAAACCTTCACAGACCTTGTGAAGACACGCACACAACTTGAGCCTGAGCCATCTGCTACTCTTTGCAATGTCCACTGACAACACAACTTTCCCCAGGTATCGGCTCAGAGGGCCAGCGGCAGATTGTGGATCGGTCCTTCTCTAAAGGCTGGAGCAGAGATCAACCAGGCCAGGCAGCAGCAATGAGACAGCGGAGTGCCACCACTGCTGGTTCCCCGGGCATCGAAAAAGCCAGAAGTATTGTCCGCCAGAAGACTGTAGGTCAGTATTCCCATGCTTACACGTTCATTCTCCTTGTGTGTGAGGAAGGATCAAGCACTGATTTCCAGACATTGTTCCGTGTATCCTGGTAAAGTGGGCTGATGGAAGGGGAGCGTATCAGGGGAAAACTAGTGCCCTCTTCTCCCTCAGAGCTCTGTACGTAGCTCCTCTTTCTCCTCGCGTCAGTTTGACTGGACTTGACGAACATCCTCTGCTTTTCCCCTCCTGCCTGTCTGTCTGACAGGAAGTTGAGGTGTGTGCTTTCTGTCATTCCCTCTTCTCAGTATAATCTTGTTTATGTGAAGCCTTCAGTGGTGAGAGAGAAATAGTCAGTGTACAAAAATAACTGTTCTAGTTTAGAGCAAGAAGATGACAGCTTGTGATAAAAAGCAAATCAAACCCTAACCCCTATAAACTTGGGTAACCTGAAGAGGCAGTAAGAGGGTGATAACTCTTACTGTGATATAGAATTTGACGTGATTACATTATTAAAAGTTATTTTGGTGAAAGTAGTGATCCAGGACCTTTTACCAAACAGCAGGTTCTGCACATGCTGCCAGACCAACCACCAACATGAAGAACATACAAAGTCACATTACAACACATATAGACAGGATGTAACTCTGTTCTCTGACATCATTACTCCACTACATCACAACTTTAAATAATGGCTGTGATCTGCTGTATTTGTATTTAAAATCTCATTTACTCAACTTGTATGTATGAACATAAACATTTACATTTGTATTCAGATTTCTCTGACCACCTGGCCTTTAATGAATTAAGTTATTGGGTTTAATGCCTGAGCTTCTACTTTATTTCTCAGTGATTATATGTGGATGATAATACTTGTGTAAATTATCATTGTGGACACTTGTGTGGATATTGTTGGCAGGCCCTAAAAAGTTCTATAAAGTCAAGGTAATGTATTTACAAACCTTTAATCAAATGGACCATCACTGAGCAGCTTCTACATGTCTGTGCTGATGTTCAACAGAAAAAAACCCTCCGTGTCTTCTTACTGTGAGAAATGATGCAAACTATTATTATTGCAGGTGCCATGTTTTGTGAGACGGTGAATGTATTTAAAAAGCAGAGGATTGGTCAAACTTGTCAACTACCTCATTTTGCAGTTGAACTGTGTATCTGCCTAGCATTAAAGAACGTAGAGCTCCAGCGTGTGGCAGGGTGCCAAGCTGCTACCAGCCTCTCACTGTCTTTCTTCCAGAGTTGATCCTGTCGCACTGCTCCTTCCCCTCCGTTGTGTCTTTCCCTCTTCATCTGCTTATGAACCTCTTCTCTTTTCTACACTGTCCCCTCACCTGCCTGTCTTTGATCAGCTTCCCTTCTTTCTCCCCAAACTACCTTTCTATGACACCTCTACCTCGTAAATAATATTTCTAATTTATTTTCCCTCACTGTTTTACTCAAAAAAAATTCTTCTATTGTCTTTGTTCTATTCTTTCTTTTTCTCACTTGCTCTGTTTATCTGGACTGAATTTTGACATGTCCATTCTCCATTCCTTTCCTTTTTCCATCCTTACCCCTACATCAAACTTTCTGTCACTTCAACCCTACTTTCTACTTTCTTCCGTCTGCTCTTCCTCTGTGTTTCCTTCTGTCTCACACCACTCCCCCCCGTTTTTCTTCTATCTGTTCTTCAATTTCCTCAGCCCTGCGTAGCTGTTCTACGGGGGACTCTCTGCTGTCCTCAGCCTTTATCCGCAGTGCTAAGAGTGCTCCTGCTCTGGCTCCGCCTCTTCCTGTCCTCCTCCACCACCACCACCCTTTACTACCCCCCCTTGCCGACCAGCTGGCAGGTACACACTCTTTGCACTACCTGTCTGCCTGGAAACTATAGTCGTCTACACATCTGTCAGAGAGTGAACCATTATGCCTGTCATGTTTTCTGGATGTCTACTTAGAAACACGGAGGCATCTGTTTGCATGTGGTCCATCAGGAGTCATGCAACTCTTTCCTTTTTGGCCCATAACTGATTTTGAGAAATGCTTGAACATCAAACATGCATCATTTCCCTGAAACGATTTGAAACAGAATTGCTTGAAACTTTGCATGTGACACGTGGATGGTTACAGCATATAGTAGACGGGTATTTTATTTTGAAAACCAAGTAAATTGTGTGAGTAGTAGTTGAGTTATTTTCCAAGTTGGCTCAACAAACCATCAGCCCTCAGGTGTTAACAGAGCGATGCCAAGGCTGCTCCACACCACATGATGGGCTGGTTAACAAGAACATACGAAATGAAGCATGCCCCACCCTCCTGTGTGTGACTTCCACTCATTCAGCTGACAGATGTAATTGTCTGTTGGTAACAGTTTCTGTCAGTGTTTTGTATCGAGAATTACACTGTTCACACTGAGCCACGTTGTTGTTGTTACATAAACTGATAAAAGTTTATATAAGTAGATGTTCATTTGGTTTTAACATAAACTGGTTTATTTCAATTTTGTCTATTGAGATGATGAAATATTACAAGGCTGCTATAAAAGAATGACATCTGTCGTTTGGACTTTATTCTACGCCTGTCACCAGTTTTATTTTATATAAGAGATCTTAACTGGTAGATGGCGACAGCTCATGAGTCTCTGTCCCTGCAGCTTTCATGATTGCTTGAAACTTGGCCCGTCTGTGTTCCTGTCTGCCTGCTTGTTTCTCTGCCTGTTTGCCTGAATCCTTTTCTCAGCCACCTGTTATCACATGTGCATGTCCCTGTGTCAGGTCCACACTCTTTACTGCCTTATACAATCATCATTTATTTCCCCTTTTGTTTCCATTCTCTCCTTGTTGGTCTTCCTCACACTGATGCCTTGTGTGATATTTAATTTAATAATATTTTATCTTCAGGTGGTGTTGGAATTAACTTGATAATACAGTGGCAAGAAAAAGTGTGTGAACTCTTTGGAGTTACCTGGTCATGGGCAGTGATTTGTGTGTGGCGGATTCATGAGCAGATATTTGCTCATCATTGTTGATGAATACCTGATCATATTTAGCAACTTTCAACATAATCGCAGGTCATTTCAGAGAGTTTTTCTTGCCACTGTCTCCTTTTGCCAGAGTCATTTTACTGAACTATTGTGTGTGCTGCTTTTGGTGTGCATGGAAATCTGAGATCTTTTTTTCTACTTTAAAAGCCAGAAGAAGCATGAATGTCATTAAAGAAGAAATCTAAAGAAAGTTTTTATTTTTGCTTTGTTCATGAATGCGTCTTCTGTCTTGTACCAGTTGACAGTGTTAGCAGGATGAAGGTGATGAAGCTGTAACAAACTGCTGCTCTGACATGTTGATTCTATCTACTACTACTATGCAGACAGATATAGATTTTCAAACTAAACAAACTAATAAATAAAGGGATCTAAATGAAAAGTCTCAAAGGTTTTTTCATACAAAGGCTTGACAACAGATTTAGTTCTAAGATCCACTGATGTCAGGATGTCTAATATGAATCTAGTTTACATTTTATCTTATTCATGACTCCAATTTGGTGGAAGACTAGAGATAAAATGGTTTTGGCAGCCTCTGTATATGGAGTAAAGATTGTCAGTATGTATCTTTTTAAGAAACATTAACTGAAAAGTCATACACATAAGTGTGTGTTTCTGTAACACAAAGCTCTTATGCACCATCCTCTATTCTTGTCTAACTATTTCAGAAACCGTTTTACATGCTCATAATTATCACAGTAGAAGAGTGACTACATTTGAGAATACTGTCTTTGTATTCACAGGTTCCCATTCAGTCATCGTTTTGAGACTTTGTTCATTTAGTCTGTTTGTATGTGTACATTCACATGTGTTCATTCCCATTTTTTCCGAACTAACCTCACTCCCCCGTCCTTCATCTTCTCCTCCGTTAACAGACCTCGAGGACCCACCGATCACGCTGACATCCCGCACCTCTCGGATGCGTCACTCCTCCCAAAGCGATGAGGCCCCTCCTACCTCCTGTTCTGATGTGTTCCAGGGCGTGGCGTGTGACCTGGACACCCCGGCCCCTTCCTCCCTCGCGAGGAGCAGCAGTGCCTCTGACATCATGGAGCCTTTCATCGCTGAGCGGGTCAAAGGTGAAGACTCTCAGAGGAGTCCCTCTTCAATCCCAAACCCCCACCACCACCACTCTACAACTTCCTCCTTACTCTCAGCCAGCAGCCACGCAGCTCAGCCACTTCCTCACACTCGCACCTCCCCCTCTCCCACCCCCTTTACCTTCTCCAATGGTGTTGTTTCCTCAGAGGGACAAGATGATGGTAGTGTTTATGACCAGTTCTGGCCCCAGACAGGTTCTCGAAGCCGTGGTTCTAGCTCTGATTGGGTAAGCGACTGGGATTCTGCTTTCACCTCGTCTTCTGAAAAGGTAATTGATGCAGAAGAGGGTGACATGGGAGCTGGGGCAGAGGAGGAGGATTTATTCTCCTCTATTAGGGACTACCTTACTCACAAGGGAGTTGAGAGGAAGGAGGAGGCCGGAGAGAGAGAAAGTCCTGGTCATAAATTAGAGAACAGTGGTACTTTACCTGTGCCAGTGCAAGTGGGGGTAGCTAGAACACAAATAGAAACCACAGGACAGGTAGGGGAGGTAAGACAGATGGTAAGAGGGAACAGGCAGCCCTGTACAGAGGACAGACAGGTAAGTAAATCAGTGAGACACAGCAGTGTCGATTCAACAGAGGAGAATGAGGCAGAGCAGCGGAGCATCTACGAGTGCCTGGAGTTGCAGTGTCAGTGGCCATCGCCAAATGCTAAGGGAAGTGCCAGCTTAGAAAGAAACACAGGGGAGAAAAAGGGAGGAGGAAACACAGGGAGAGCAGCAGGATGGGAAGGGAAAAGTGACACGTGGAGGGAAATGGGAGACAAGAAACAGGATGATAAAGAAGCATCAGGAAATCAGAAGTCCAGTTTAATTAGACAAGATGCAAACATAGTAGAATCTAGTCTTGAATCAAACCAAACAACGCAAACTTCAGATACAACTAAAACCAAGGTGCCTCGTAGTATCACAAAGAGGCACCACTCTGGGGGGGTTCACGTCAGCTTCCGGCCTTCAACCGAGTCGGTCCAGTTCCACAACCCTCTCGAGAGTAAAGAGGCTCACTGGAAAGCCAGGTTGCGGCGCCTCAGTCACTTTCACACGCACAGCCACTCAGCAGGGGAAAGGCCAGGGGCCGGAGTAGGGGCGGGGTCAGGGGGCAAGCTGGGAGCAGGGGGTGCAGGTAAGTTTGGCTCGGTGGCTGGGATTAGCCACAGAGCAGGGGCACATGAGAAATTAATCTCTGGGACTGCTTTGGAAAACAGCAGTGCAGGGGGCACAGCAGGCGCAGGGGGCCTGGAAAACAGGGCCGGGGGTGAAGGGGACAAGGACAAACAACCTCCTGGATCCTGTATGGGATCCGGTCTGGGCCCTGAGGCTCAGGCTCACTCAGATGTATTATCAAGCAGTTCAGGTTCCTCAGGCGTGTCGTCAGGGGTCCGTGGCCGCTTGGGACGTTCAGCCTTGCGATCTCGAGCCTCCCGCTCACGCTCCCAGGAACCAGGCAGCACTGCCTCACGCCACCACCAGGGGGCCCTTCTCGGTGGCGTCTATAAGACTGTCGTGCACGCTCTGTCCTCCAAGCCCCGGCCCCGAGGTCAGGGGTCATCCCAAGGCTCGTCGCCACAGCGGCAAGGCCGAGCTGCCATGGGCGACGCATCGCTAAGAGACCTCTACTCCCATGTCCTGGGCTACTTTGGACGAAAGACAGCCACGCCAGGTGAGGGTTGCAACGAATGAAGCGCTCATAAAGGACACAACAACTGTGGAGAGACAGATACTCACAAAACACAAACATCAACAACTCTCTTTTCCTTTTTGGCTGTTTTTAACTGGTTTGTTATGATGGAATGATTTTTTTTTTTTTTTGGCTGACACTCATCATCTTGCTACTGGACTGAAATTCAACTCCCTGTTGATGTGTTTTCCTCTTGAACGTAGCCCCTCCTTCAGCCTGCCTCCTGTCAAAGGATCCCCCTCTTCCCATACCTTCCCACTTGTTCCTCCACCCAAGAAGCCCCTCCCTACTCTTCCTTTCTTCTTTCTTCTAAGGGTTTCGGGATTTTAACCTCTTCTCCCCCTTTCCCCCTTTCCACATCCTCCATCCTCCACGCCCTCCTCCCTCTACTCAATGTTGCATGCGGCCTCGTCGTGCCTCGTCCTTCGCCTCCTCCCCGGACTCTGGCCCCTCGTCAACTGCACCAGTGGAAACAACAATCTACAGAAAACATGAGTGCCTGTAGAAATAAAAAAAGCACCAAAAAATAGACACGATACTCCTCAGAAAGCCCCAAAACCGTTAATGGCATTTTCCATCTTCAAAGACTTTTTAGATTTAGATTTATGAGTATAGACTCAGAGGATTCATTTATAAAGGAACATCATAGATATGAATTATTTTAAGAGAGGAGCAAACAGTCTCATCTCTGTCTAGTGTAAACACGTTGCTGTACTTCCTCCTCAGGCCACTAGAATGCAGCCTAAGACCTGATGTGAAAATGGCCGAGTAATTTCAGTAACAGTGGCATAGAACACATAGAATTTGAATGGATAAGAAAAGGTATGCACATTCAAATCACCAATCTGGAATGGTTATTTGCCTTGCACACTGCTTCAGGATAATCTCAAGGTGATTGGTAAACTGCACATTTGAATCAGCAGTACCCTTTTTCTATTCATTCGAATTCTCGGGGTGGAAAACTGCAGGACTGGGGTGAAGTCATTTTAGTCTTGATGATCAGATGCTTGTTGTGAGCACAGCGATTCATCACCTGAATCCATCTTGATGTGGAGTTACTGTTGCGCAGCCACATTTTCTTCTTTTCT
This sequence comes from Selene dorsalis, assembly GCA_900303245.1. Lineage (NCBI taxonomy): Eukaryota > Metazoa > Chordata > Actinopteri > Carangiformes > Carangidae > Selene > Selene dorsalis. Next base: position 30,893 of record OMNW01019433.1, on the reverse strand, counting down.
AGGTCTGTTGCTTGCCAACTCTCGTTAAACTGTACCCACCAATCGTTTTGCACATTTGTTTGGTCTGTCTACTTTTCCGCCAGATGTCTGATGTACTGTGCCTTGCTGTATTTACATCGTCATAATGTTTGCTTGTTTTGCTGACCGACAGCCAAATATGAGGGCCTCCACCCCACACTGAGCCGATGTTGCTGACTGACTGCAAAAAGTGCTGTTTCACAAGATTTCAGCTTTCTGTAGTTTTATAGCCTCTCTGTGATCCAGTGAGCAGCCTGTCAGTTCGCTGATCTGCTCTGATGCATGGTGCAGTCAGAGCTGTAGTGTAATTGCAGTGTTTCTGCTCATGTCTTGGACGGTCTCTCGCAGAATAGCAGTGACTGGTTCCTCGGCAGCTTGCTAATTGGCAGGAAGACTTACAGGACTTCCTTGGAGACTTTTGAGGAATCATTACCAAACACAGAGGAGCATTAGTCACAGAAATATCCCATCCTGATGGGCTTAGTAAATACAGTACATCCTCATTGCTATTGCATTGGTCTGCAAAGAAAAATTGATCTTATTATAATGTCAGGATCTATTCTTAGGCCTACATATATAACAGTACAGATGTCTTACGTCTGTTGCTGATGGTGACAGCATGGCAAATAACCAGTACAGGAACATAGTGCACCAGTAAGCCGAGCTATCTTGATTTTCTTTAACACCAGGACTTGAAGAGATAACTGAATAACATACTAATTGTGCACATGAACATGCAGAAATGTTCAAAGTTAATGATTCACCTAAATTAACCTGATCACAATTAAATTTGGGCTTCATTAAATTGTTAACTTCTTTGCTCCTAACTCCAGCTCCTTCCTGTGATCACTGCGGTGAGATGCAGATCTTCTAATAAGCAGCTTTAAAGACATACAGTCGTCGTTGCACTGACCTTTTTGTGGGCTGAAAGTTTCAGCTTTGTTGCACATCTAATTGCAACCAGGAGACACAACCGATGTAGCACTGCACCCGCAGCGCAGTGCAGTTTGCACACAGCCCACGTTGGTCTGTGGTCAGATGGCCGTGGTTTGTGCGGAGGTTTCCAGTCTTAAACCTCGAAGGGAAAATGTGCAGCAAGGTGAAATTTTCACCTTCAGGGTGACAGAAGAATAAGGAGTTGAGTATCTTAAGCTTTATTGATCAAAATCATGGTATGGAGCAGTGGAAACAATCAGAACTTCTCAACTCTCTCATCCCCAGGTTGAGAAATGAAAGATTAGTTAGTGAAAACTGCGAGCAGCAGATTTACACTTGGGGTTGATGGATGCTCTCTGCTATCAGAGTTTTCTCACACTGACCGCTATCATCGCCTCCGAGCTAACAGCTACATAACTCATAGTAACATACCTGCTAACAAGGTGATATTCTCTCTCGCTCTATGTGCATGGTGTGAATTAATTCCTGCATTGCTTTTCTGGTGGGGTTTGATGTGCCTGCTGTGTCGTGGCTTTTTTTTAACATCAGTCTTTCGATAACCTCAGAGCCCACAGTGCATACACATCAGGACCGCTCTTACAATCCAGAGAAACTCCATCAATAAAATTAGTTTAACGTTTGTTGTGTGGATATTGTGACATTTTAATATAACATCTGATCAAGCATCAGCGGTGATAATTTAAAATAAAATCAATCTAATATAATAGAATCCTGCTAGTGATGCTACAGGGATGTCTTGAGGGTGACAGAATGAGTTTCTGATCAAAAATAAAATGTCACCATATCCCAAAGTTAGACCATTGTAAACAACACACTTTGATTAACTTTATCAACAAGTCAGATCTGATTACATAAATGTTACAACTTCTTTATTACCTCCAGGTTTCTGTCTTTTGAGCTGTGTGGATATGAACCTTTTTCCTGTCTCTATCATTGTATCATATCACATTTCTTTCCTGATATATTTGTTCATACCTCACTCGTCTGCGTCTTATCATTTGTCCATCATTCCTGTGAATGTGTGTGAGTGCATCCCCTTTCTTTGGCTATCACAATCTATCTGCCTTGATGTCTTAATGTGTGTTTGTATTTGTGTGTAGCTAACAAAGAGGAGGTGGTCCAGAAAGCCCGTCCAGTCTCCAGTGACGTAGGAAGCACCAACCCAAACTTCTCTGACCTCATGGATGAGTTTATCCAGGAGAGACTGAGGGCCAAAGGAACAGTAGTCAGTGCAACAAACACACACCCAAACACACACAAAAAGATACATCCAGTTTCATCAACAAATCTCCAACCCCTGCTTTCTCCATAACTCACAGGGTCGCCGTGGCAGCAGCCCAGGGAGTCTGGAGGTTCCCAGGGACCTACCCGAACTCTTGGAGGCAGGTCAGAGTCCTGGATCACGACCCTCAGATGACCTCAGGCCTATTGATGATCCAGGCGTTCCCTCCGAGTGGACGTCACCTGCAAGTGCCAGCGGTTCTGATGTCATCAGCTCAGACAGCCAATCAGAGTCCTTTAATGCCTTTCAGTACTCAGCCTGCAAGTTTGATAGTAAGAAACAGAAATTCAAGTCACACTTTTTTAGTGTAAAGATTTCCACAATTTAGATTATTTACTTGACAAACCTCATCAGTGGGAATAATTATAAAGTCACGACTAATGAGATGAGAGTTAAATTAAATGCCATCAAAATTATAGGATCAAAATGAGTACAAACAGTTACAAGTACGTGTCTGCTTCGCCACACAGTTTTTTGGCAAATTGCTGTAGGTTAGAAAGCCTTGTGTATCTCAAATGTGGAAGCCTTTCAGATGTGTAATCCGTCAGCATTTGGTAATTTCCTCTCATTATATTGCGCAGTGCCGACACAGCAGTGCACTAGCTTAGTGGTTACAATGACTGACCCAGTTCTTTTCCTGTAGATTTTACTTTCACTTCAGACGCTTGTGGAAGAGGAGCTGGATCTGGAGGTGAAGGACGAGGCAGCTCACTGGATCAGGACAGCCTGGGTGGGGGCGCGGCCTGTGAAGAACATGAAGTGGCCAGTTTAACAACACTTCACATCGATTCAGAAACCAGCAGCCTCAGCCATACTGTCACTGTAACTGGTATGTATGTACCTGTCCATCTGTAACATTAAGATTTCACCACCACCCTCAATATTGCGTGTCATATCACGCAGGGAGAATTATTGTTATTACCCTTACCCAATTTCCCATATTACGAATATAGAACATAAAACATGTGCATTTGTAAATTATTATTTACACTTATGTGCACATGTTCATGAACTCAAACGTACATCTTTTGCTCAGCCTCCTACCTAAAGTGATGAATGCCTCTAAGTCTCACTATGAGAAATCAGATTCCAGCGCTCCACTTGAGATGCAATGACATAATTACTCAGATGTAAAAAAGAAAGAAAAAGAAAAAAAAAGTTAATTACAGAAAGCAGAAAAATTGTCGATAACACCTGAACCACAAGTAGGAGAAACAAACAAGAGACATCTGGTTCTTTTGCTTCTTCATAATCAGGAGTCATTCATGTTTTTATTCTTATTTCCTTGTGGTGTGTGTGTGGTCTTGTGTAGGTTCTGAGAGCGCCTCTCCAATGCATTCTCTTGGCGGCTCCCGGTCCCAAACGCCTTCCCCCGCTACACTGACAGCAGAGCACAGCGATCACTCCCACTCCCACTCTCACACACATCTTCAGCTGGACCAGAAGCTTCACAACTCTGTCCTTCAGACCCCTGATGATTTGGGTAATGCTCATGCACAGACATGTACTTATGTCTACATTTGTTTTCCACTAAGGTTACTGAGAGGAGAGAGTCACTAACTGAGTCATTGATTGTAGAAACCAGTGAGTTCCCCAGTGAGGACTGCAGCGTGATGGCTGGCGGGTCTCTAACTGGCTGGCACGCAGATGTTGCCACAGTAATGTGGCGGAGGATGCTGGGAATCCTGGGGGATGTCAATAGTATCAAAGATCCAGAGATCCATGCTCAGGTCTTCGACTACCTGTGTGAGCTGTGGCAAAACTTGGCCAAAGTAAGTACTGGCACATACAGATGGTACACTACTCTGAACACTCACCTTAAATTTGTGGAGGTAAACATGTGCATTTCTCTTTTCAGATAAGAGATAATTTGGGCATTTCTCTGGACAATCAGTCATCTCCACCTCCCCCTGTTCTGATCCCTCCCCTGAGGATTCTCACCCCCTGGCTCTTTAAGGTGGGTGTGACCAAGCTGTTCAGTGACCCCTCATGTCAATTAATGGAAACATTTCGTACTGATTAATTTGTCACCTGTTTGTGTATCTTGTCTGTTTAAGCTCACTTTTGCATCTGCTTTTTGAAGGCCACCATGCTAACGGAGCGTTATAAGCAGGGGAAACTTCATGCCTACAAGCTGATATGCAGGATCATGAAGAGACGACAAGATGTTTCCCCAAACACAGACTTTCTCACTCACTTCTACAACATCATGCACCAAGGGCTGCTGCACCAGGACCAGGTAGAGTCTATTTCTGTTAACCTGACTCTGGTTTACATTTACATTTAATGACAGGGCATGGGCAAAACATGTGGAGTATTCTCAGTGTCACATCCTGAAAGGATGGGATATGAGCTTTTAAACTTCAGGGATTGGAAACATACTTAAGCTGTGACTGCTATTCTAGAGGAATGTGTTAAAGATATTTGTATTTTATTTTATATTATTTCCAGGATATCGTGAACACCATTATCAAGCATTGCAGTCCAAGGTTCTTCAGTATTGGTCTGCCTGGAGCCACCATGCTCATCCTGGACTTCATCATTGCAGCTTCAAGGGTTACGGCCTGCTCATCACTCAATGTAAGAAACATAGTAACACACTTCTTTCACTTAAAGGTATTTGAATGAGGCCAAGCAAAGTGTAGCATACCTGTATTTTTTATTTAATTTAAATTTTTGGCTTCATCCCTTCCATTTTTATTTTCTAGGCTCCAAGAGTAGAGGCGCAGATCCTCCTTGGATCTCTGGTGTGTTTTCCCAACTTGTATTGGGAACTTCCAGCCCTTCATCCAACAGCCGATGTGGTGCTCACAAAGTTCCCTGATGTCAAGGTCAGTGGAAGTAATCGTAGTTTAGGAC
>OMNW01019433.1:14765-25757 GCA_900303245.1 Selene dorsalis | reverse complement strand
AGGATTGAATTGTAGTTAGTAAGCCATTATCCTTTGTCATACTTTGTCAGGTAACCACAGTGGAACAGGTAAAAGCCAGGAATAATAAATACGTTTTCAGCAGCTGCCCCTTTGTTTATACGGCCGATACCTCTGTCAGAACAGTCAGTGGCAGACTTTGATGTCCTAATTAGTGTTGAGAAGAGTTTGACTGAACCATTAAACTGAAATGCTGCTCCTGCTAAATCAAAACGTGTCAGTTTACTACCAAAGCAGAGGTTCAACCTACATTGTGTATAATCCAGGTCAGTCCAAACCTTCAACACTTCTGCTGCTCACAGGGGGCCTCAAAATCAAACTGATAGGTTAATGTCTCATCAGCCATTCTTGTAACAGTCCAGAGCTATGGGAGTGATGTTGTTGTTGTTGTTGTTGTTGCTGCGTAAACAGTTAATGCCATTCATGGCAGCACCTTGAGCCCACTCACTGGTTTCTTACAAGGCAGAAACTTGTTTTGAATCACTAAGCGGTCATTACCAGAGACCGGAGGGACTGGACCAGTGTGAACGCAAATCTGAGTGTAGATTTGTCTGTACTGTGACTGTGTGTCCATACTTTGTGTAGCATGTGTTTATAATATATATTAACACCTCATAATGTAATTTAATCAATTACTTTTCTTATTATCCAAAAAACAGTGTTAAAATATCAGTACATCTCTTCATCGTCCCTGCAGGAAAGCATAACTTTGTGTTGTGCAGCTGAACAAGAGGGTTCTTGCAGATATGAACAAACACACATACACACACAACCAGAGTTTTGTTTTGTGTAAGGCGAAGTAACTGTGTTTATGTGTTCTCTGTTCTGCAGGAGCACATCATAAAAACCATCCTAACCTCTGCCAAGGATGAACCTTCTGCTCCTGCGAGGTAAATGATGTGTGCATGTTGTGTGTATGCATGAACATGCTTGCATGTTTAAATCTCCGTACTCTTAATTAGCCTTAGAAAGTGTTAGTCAGTTTTCTCAATAGTCAGTTTTCTATTTGATGCATTTCTTGTGAAAGAAATTAAATAAGTACCTGTTAATATACTATATAATATAATATGTAACAACCAAACATCATTTTTTCTTGTCCTGTTTGTTAGCATCTATATACACATCTAGATTCACAACACGGGTAATATGCTTATAGTAATATGTCCACTGGTTGCTCATAGTGTTTGTTTTGTTTTTCTCAGGTGTGTGGCTTTGTGCAGTCTGGGTATCTGGCTGTGTGAAGAGCTGGCTAATGGGACTCAACATCCACAGATTAAAGATGCTCTCAACGTCATCTGTGTTACTCTGAAGGTTGGACACAGTTCCACACTACTTTAAATAAACACTGCTCATTTTATCCTCATTCTCTAAAAATTCAACTTCGAACCCAAACTAAAAGTTGGTCATTGAAAACGAAGTTAAGAAGCATGGCATGTCCAGGCGGTCAAATAAGATCTTCTCAAACAACTTTTGCCTGTTCAAAAAACCATGGCACTCTGTCTATCTGTGACTGTGATCCAGTGAAGTAAGACCAAAGCAATGATTCTGAATCAAACGGGCTGTTTTTACATTGATCTGCACAACACAGTGGTTTCTAAACATCTGTTCTTTTCCTGCCTGGATGTAACAGTAATTTGGCTCAATGGAATTTAAACATGTAATTTGGCAGTTCACATTTTACTATACTAATATGTAAATGTTGAAATTATTACCATTAATATATTATTGTAGTATTTAATTTTTGAATATATACTGTTATAGATCTGCATTTGATATTTAAGCAAAGATTCAAAATCCTACTAAATACTGTGCCCCCCCTGCGAGCTAAAACCAGTTAACTTAAGAACTGTTGGTTTTGCAGTGTCTTAAATTGTAGAGCACAGAGACAAGGATTAAAACTGTGTAATAAGTGGGGACACAACTGGTTAAAATGTAAATGATGGTGAGTTTAAACATGCCAAAATCCTGACTGAATACTGGATGGTTAGCCGGTGGATGTGTTGAACATGGTGGGTCGTAAGCAGCCAAAGTATGATGGAAAGCATTGTTGGAGATGATTGTTAGTGTTGGTGACATTGCCTCAGTTGGTATTGTCTGTTTCAGGCGACCAGACTGGGAGGCCTGTGGATCAGAATAATACTGTCCAACATTTATTGTCTCATCTATGGCCAAATGGCTCTAGACGGACATAAACACGCACACACATACCTTTTCCACCTTGGAATCCCTAGCTTGTGTATCGGCAGCCAATGGCCTACTAAGACACTACAGTAATACACACGCACGCACTTGAATTCACTTACTCCTGGGAGCAAACCCTGGACTGTCAATATGTTTGGTCCTCCTTCAGATAGGAGACTAATCCAGGGGGAATGCTGCAAGCTGTGACACACACACACACACACACTCTCTCCCTCTCTCCTTCTCTCTCGCTCTTTCTCTCTTTTGCTCTCTCCCTCTCTCTCACTCTGTCTCGCTATCTCTCTCTCTCCCTCTCTTGCTATCTCTCTCTTTCCCTCCCTCTTTCGCTCCTTCTCTCTCTATCACATATATACTTCTTGTCCACTTTTAAATCTCTTGCCTTCATACCAGCAGCCAGTGGCTGCAGTAATGGGCTCTGTGACATGCACACACAATAACACACACACACACAAAGCTCAGGGAGTTGTCATATTTCCATGCTGAGCCACTTTCTGTTTCCTACTCGTCCTTCATCCTTTTAATATGGAAGCATTATTTGTTTTGGAGTTTATCCTCATTAAAATCATACGTATATTTTCTCTCTTCTTACTTACATCTTGTATTTTATTTTGTCCCTAAACATGAGATAAAGGACAATTACTAGAAAAGAAAATATCAGGAAATGGATGGATAATTAAATCTCCTCTTTCACTATCCTAATTACACATGGTGGCTATTATATGAAAATACCTGCAGAAATGGATCATTAACATGAGTGGTGTTTGTTTCATGTTGCAGTACCCCAATAAGAATGTAGCTCTGGTGGCGTCCGACGTCCTTCATCTCCTGATCAGTTATGTTGATCATCTTCAGAAGTTCCCCCCTGACACTCCAAAGAAGATTGTGGAGGTGACACATAAATTAGTATTAATATATTTCTTATTTCTAAACACTCTTCTAATTTATTTTTTTCACAAGTCAGCTTGTCCACACATCCTTAAGGATGAAATTGTATTAAAGTAAAGATGAAGTTTTAGAAAATCAGGAATTCATTTACATACATCATTTTTTAGTATCATTTGTGTTTTTATCTCCAGAAGTAGTAACAGTTTTAACACAATTGATTATTTTTCACAGATTTTGATCGCCACCATCACGTTCTTGTTGCCTACTACTGAATCTTCTCCTCATGAACTTGATAAGAGGGTAAGACACAAAAATACATCTCTCCCTATATCACTCACTACAGCTTAGAAAACAACCTTGTGTCTCAGTATTTTAACACACTGTCTGTGTGTGTTACAGTTGGTAGTTTCCCTCTTGTTGTGTCTGTTGGACTGGGTGATGGCTCTGCCTCCAAAGACTCTGCTTCAGCCTGTTCAGACTCGAAGTCCACCAGAGAGGGACCAGCCCACCAAGACTCTGCTCAGCTGTATTTATAAGGTACACATATCATTACGTGATGTAGCCCTTAACACACACGTGCACAATAGTTTATAGCAAAAATCTTTACTTGACATTTTTCACTTGGCCCTGTATTTCAAAAGAACATGACACAAATTGAGAATAAGTATTTTCCCTGGATGAGGCAAAATGGGATTCAGTCTAGTACAGCATTCATTGAGGACTGTCCCTCTTCTGTTAAACTGTCTAGGTGTTGCATGGTTGTGTGTATGGAGCACAGTCTTTCAGCAGTCCCAAGTATTTCCCGCTGCAGCTGTCGGACCTCTTGAGTCCAGATTATGACCCGTTCCTGCCCTTGGAGAGTCTCAGAGAACCAGAGCCACTGCACAGCCCAGACTCTGAGCGCTCCAGCAAACTGCAGCCTGTCACCGAAGGTAATTCATACACACGCAATTCAATACACACCACACATCCGCTACATACAAAGTCTGTTATATATAGATATAGAGGGTGATAAATTAAAGGAAGATTAAAGGAAAAAGCTGGTTTCCGGATCACAACCCCATTTGAACACCTCTCCTCCATTATCACAACACCAAATGAAGAATAACTTTAAGCAGAGTGGTGTTCATTCCTGCAGTGGAGTCAGGGAGCGCTGGAGCTCTGCCCCATTTTACCGCCCAGTCTATATGCCTGTAAACTAAGTGCTGCACTTGCTCACTCACGCAAAGACAAAATGACCCAGAGTCGTCCACCAAACCACCGCCAATCTCTAAAAATGGAAGAAGCTGTCTATGTGCGAGTCTGTGAGCGCACTTGTCTGCATCCGTGTGAGAGTGTGTATTGTCCCCTGCTGTGGTCGACCAGGACACAGTGACTAGTCTAATGACTGGAGCCCCCTCATAGACCATGCTTCTCTTCTCTTCTCTTCTCTTCTCTTCTCTTCTCTTCTCTTCTCTTCTCTCTTCTCTTCTCTTCTCTTCTCTTCTCGTTGCTATTCTTTGGACATTATTTTCTGTCACCAGTTCTTCATGTTCGTTTATCTTTCTCCCTTATTTTTCTTTTCTCTCTTTTTTCCTTTTTAATCCTCCCTCTGAGCTCTCCTGTTGTTAAGGAGTTTTTGAAAATGTCTGGTCAATGCATATCTGTACTGTGCACACAGTCCTGTCAATAAGGAGCGTGTGCGTGTGCGTGTGGCCGCACGCTGATTAGCCAGGATCTGTTGGCAGCACAGTGTGTGATGGCATTGGCTTCCTCTCAGCTGGAGTCAAACTATGTAGAAGCTGAATGTGTGTTTGTATCCTCCTTGTGTTCTTCCTGTAACTTGGAGCCCAACTATCAAGTCGTACGTCTAACTGAACCTTTCAGTCCACTAAACCATTGGTTCCCAAAATTGTGTATAAACAAAGACAGTAGGAACAAAATCCTGGCTTGTCTTCAACCCAAGCGGGGGGGCTTCCAGTAAAAAAGGTTGGGAACCACTGCACTAAACAATAGAATCTGGACATAAACTAAACTCAGAAAAGCTGCTTCTGACTCTGGATCTTAGCTGGATCCTTGCAGTACTTCATGTTCTCCTCTGTGGTTCTCTCTGCAGTTCGCAGCCGTATTCAGCAGGGCCTGGTCTCCATCGCAGCCAGAACAGTCATCACCCACCTGGTCAACCACCTTGGACATTATCCCATGTCTGGAGGGCCGGCTACTCTGTCCAGTCAGGTACTGTTACATTAATGTCATGTAATATTTAAGGTGACCTACTTATCAGTACCTTTGTTCATATCTTGGCGTTTTGCTTGGGAACTCTGTGGCCTATGTTCTCTAGGTGTGTGAAAACCAAGACAACCCATTCTGTGAAAGTGCTGATCTTGGACCAGAACTTTTCCACTCACCAAACCTGCAGTTTCTGGTTCTGAACGGCTCCACGCTGCTTTCCGTGCTCCAGGTGAGCTCCACTCAAAGACTTTGAAGCTTCACATGATTTAAACTAAAGCCAGGGTCATGCTACAAAACTTAAAGACCAGATTAAACCACTGTTTGTTAGCATGACTGATACAGACTGAGTTCAAACCTACAAAGCAGTTGTCTCTAGTTAAGACTACTTCAGCCAGTGTAACAACATACTAACTCATTGTCCATGTATGATGTATGCTGACATTTTTCCCCTCTCTGTGATGATTTCACTCTTCATTATTTCATCCTTTATAGCTTCAGTAGCGCAACAATCACTATTCTTATACTCACTAAAGTTTCTGACAAACATTAGTAGAGTCTATGAGTCTGTCTACAACTCCTGAAGCCCTTAGTGCTCCACAGTATGTGCTTGAACTTCTAAACTTTCTCTCAACCAAATGTTACCAGACAACCTTAACACCAAGGGGGGATCATTTTGTTTCTCTCCAACCAGGCCGTCTGACACCCACAGTCAGTGTCACTGAGATCTTTGAGTTTGACTAAAGCTCCTGACTTGTATCTGAATTATTTTACACATTTGACTGTTGCCACATGATTGGCTGACTTAATAATTGACAGGCAGAATAAAGTATAGCTGGTTCTGGATCTAGCCATTTTCCAGTGATATTTCCTTACTGTGTTCAAAACATATGACAAACATAGAGTTATTCGATTCTTATGCTCATTGTTCTGTGAATCCTTTTCAAATATCAACTCTGTGTGGTGTGATCCCGAAAATGTGGAAATGAGCCACTTTGTGTCTGACTTGCCAAACTTCTGTTCTTAAATTTTTCGTGGTGTGGAGTCCTAAAATATCTCATAAGGCACTGTTCTCTCTAATCAAGAGACGAAGTTGAGGACAATTTAAAGCTCTACAATTTCCACAGAAATCACAATACCAGTTTCAGTTGGCAATAAACTGAAACCTGATTTCAAAATTTAAAAGGGAAAAAAAAATATTTACAATTCTCATAAAAATAATTGTGAACTCTGAGAAATTTAAAAATCATTGAAGGAAAGAGAGTAATCCAAAGCTTTGTGGTGCACTGATGCATGTAATTTTGGCAGTTTCTTATAATTTCTTCCAAAGAGGCTAAATAGTTTTACAGATGCCGATTACTTTCCTACTAATTAGTAGCATGGTTGACAAACTAAAACATAATGGCTTGTAATGATTTGCAGTAGATTATATTTATTTAATGCTAAGCACACTTGAAGTTTTTCTGAAAATATCCTGATGAATTTAGAGAGAAGAAGCAAATACAAGAAAGAAAAGTTTTATGGTTTGTGCTTCAGATCAGTTGATGTGTGTAAAATGTTTCAGCTCAGTATGAGGCTGATCTGTTGAATAGTTGGAGGATTTAGTGTTTAACCACAGCCGCTGTCTTCCTTTATCATCCAGATCCGGTCAGAGTCTGGTGTACCAGGGGGTGGAATGACAGCTGGTCTGTCCTCTGCTCCTGCTTGTGTTCGTGTCATCATCCGAGATGTAGCTGGAAAACACTCCTGGGACTCTGCCGTCCTCTACGGGCCTCCACCATGTTCCCCAACTAGCCCAGCACACACACTTTTAAAGCACATACAATCTCCTCACAGCGCAGGTCTTCATTTACGCACCTCACCAGGAGGTCCACAGAAAAAGATGGGGGTGAGGAGAGAGGACAGCGAAGAGGAGAGACAAGAGGAGAGGGAGGGAGAGGAGGGAGGAGGAGGTATGGAAGGCGAGAGGCAAGAGTCTCAGGGAGAGGGGGAGGAGGAAGGAGAGGAGAGGAAAGTCAGTGAGGAGGAGAAGGAAGATCAAAGAGGAGGTGAAGATGGAGGAGATGCACAGGAAGAGGATGAGGAGGATGAGGAGAAGGAGCACGGAACGGACGAGGGGGCAAATCAGGGGGAGGTGGGGTTGGAGCAGATTCTAGCTCCCCCATTGGCTAAACGTGTGTGTCGGGAGGCGGTGCCAGCCTGGGATTCACTGAGGGAAGGTGACGATGCGCTGGATGAAATGCTGCAGTATCTGGGATACTCAAGTCCTGAGTGTCTACAGAGAGCAGGTACAAACACACCGAGTACAGTTTTCTCTCATCTAAACTGTTTCTCATTATCTTTATTAACACAACGGCAGAATATCAGAAACAACACAGTTCCACTTTTGAAGTTTAAAAAAAGCTACGTACCAAATCTCTGAAGTTTGTGAGAATATTTCAGATACATTAAAAACATTTTCTCCCCTGGTCTCCACAGGCATGCCTCTCAACATCCCAGCCCCTCCTCCAGCTTGTGTTTCAGAGAAGCAGGAGAACGATGTGATCAATGCCATCCTGAAGCAGAGCGCCGCTGAGAGAGAGTTTGTCCTTCATGTGTGTAGTGTCCATGTCCCTTTCTCCTTTCTGTTTGCTTCTTTTATCAGATCAAACTTTGATATGATGTTTTTTATGTTTGGAAATTAGTTAATGTATTGGAACTAATGTGAAAGATACACACAGACATTTTTGTTTGTTTTCTCCATTAAAGTAAAATGCTGACTGTTTTTCAGAGAGGTGAGGAGCTGAACATGAGGGCAGTGCAACAGGCTGAACCAGACACCCAGACACCACAGTCTGCCTTCTACTACTGCAGACTGCTCATCAATATACTGGGACTCAACTCCTGGGAGAAGAGGTAAGACGCAGAGAGACTTAACTAGACTTTTTGAAATGATCATAAAGCAATACATGTTTATGTAACGACCGTCGATTTGATTGTTTCTTCTCTTTGCGTACTTCTGCCTCATTTTTTAGAAATAATTTCTGTCCCCAGCAATGGAAAGCAACACTGCGACAGTGTTAACCTAGGCCTTGTTAGCAACACAGTGCTGCTCAGAGGACGTATTATAACCTTTAGTCTTGCACCAATGATCACCAAGAGATGGTGATCTCTACCCCCACTTTGGCAAAAAAAACAGATTCAATGGCAGAGAATACTGTTAAACACATCCATAAATTCATATTTAAATACTTCTAAAAGAAAATTTAATAAAAATGAAAATGATCTTTTTGCGTATTTTATGCCTGAGGAGAAATAGATTCTGAGTTTTTTTTTAACATTGAAACTGTTTTTCCAGTGTTTCGGAAGTCTTATGTTGATTTTTGTCTCCCCTAGAACAATCTAAAAGCTCGTTCAATGCATGCGAGACAAAAAAATTCAAACTCAACAAAGTATTTTGAGCTAATTAGACACCACGTTTTTCCATTCACATGGCACAGTATTTCATCTTCTCAATGACTCTGGGTTAAAATACACAATGTCAAGGTGTCACTAATGGACACTCATCACTCTTTGTACTTTGTCCAGGGAATCACACCGTCTGCATTCAGCCTGCACAATAGACTTCTTAACACGCTGCGTGTGCGTGTGTGTAAGTGTGTGATAATGAGCATAAGACTCTATTGATCAAACTGAACCCATTTGGAGTTAGAATAAAAGGCAGTAGTTGAAGAAGAGAATGATGGAGGGAGATGTGGCAAATCAGAAAACAGGCTGAGTAGGGCACATGTAGATAGAGAACAAGAATAAAAAGCAAAGAAAAAAATGAAGCCAGAATAAGTGAGTGAATCTTGAGGGAAGAAAATGAAATAAAAGAGAAGGCTAAAGAAATGAAAAAAAGATAGATTGATGAGAAAAAGAAAGATAACCAGAGATTGCCTAATCATCTGTTATTGTCGACTCACGTCTCCAGGTATTCATGCAGGACATCAGACACTAAGATACTGACCCATCACCTGTGTGTGTGAATGTGTGTGCAGGCGTCTGTGTCCCCTTTTATGCTTTTCTCTATAATACAGGATGTAAATGGAGTCTATGAGAGCAGAGAATGAGGCCATTACCAAGTATCAGTTTAATAAAGAGCAAATTGCTCTCTCTGTCTGTCTGTCTCTCTCTCTCTCTCTCTCTCTCTCTCTCTCCTGCTCTTTTTCTCTTTTCTTTCTCCCCCTGAGAGTGAAAAGAATGATATGTCATTATCAGTCCACTCCAAGCTTTACTGCACGAGCACTGATTTTGTATCACCAGTGCCAAGGTTGGTGGCTGGTCCATGGGGCATTTGAACAGTCTCTGGTCTACTTGATTTGTATGAAAGGCTCTTGTTTTCATTACTATCTTTTATTATCGTTTTCTATTTGGATGCTGAAATCTGTGGATAGCATGAGATGCTGTTGTACTCTCTCACTATATAGCACTTTATAACACAAATTTCCCAAACTCACCATTCAAGATTCAAAACTGCAGCACATTCAGAAAGTTTTCTCATCCCTTAAACTTACTCCTTTCATTTTTTAAATTTTATTATTTTGCAGTTTAACTCTAAAGTATATAAGGTCCGTACATTTCTGTTTACCTGTTTACAGTTTATCCCAGTCACTTTGATTCAAGTCTCACATCAGAGACTTCATTCTCAGAACTCCAAATATATTCAAAATTGTTGATGCATTTCTCATTATACAAAATCATCTTTGTTAAAGTCTTTTAGACAATCAAAACCTTGTTCACATGATTCGAAACCTGTGCAGTCAGTCAGTCAGTCAGTCAGTCAGTCAGTCAGTCAGTCAGTCACTCTGGAGAAGACTACAAAAAATATCTGTCCCATTGGAGTTTACCAAGAGCACAGTGACCGCCATCATTACTAAATGGAAGAAGTTTATAATCTCAAACAACACTTAAAGTTTGCAAAAAAAAAGAAAAAAAGCAACTGCAGGACCCTCAGACTGAGAGAGACGATTGTGGTCTGATCAACCAAGACTGAAATGTTTAGCCTCAAATCAAAAAGTTATGTTGGAAGAATCCAGTCTTTATTCATCACCTGCTCAACACCATCACAATGGTGAAGAAAGGACCAAGCAAACTACTAATCTAACTTTACTGACAAACACTCTATGACGCTTTTGTTCTCCAATCTGTGTTACTATGGGAAACATTTTTTTTTTTACTTTGCTTCGAGAAACGTCTTTTACCAAACAGTTTTTTTTGTTTTTTTTTTGGTCTTCTTCACCAGACGTCCTGTCGGCTCCACTTAATGTCCTCTTAGGTGGCACCTTGTTCCGGGAAGTGGTGACAAAAGCAGGCAGCCAGTCAATTAGGAGAGACGAGGACAGTGACCAGATTTAACCATCAGTTTGGAGTGTGATTCTTAACCTGTGCATGTGTCTGTGTCTTTCAGGAGTAACTTTCATCTGTTGAGGAAGAATGAGAAGTTACTGAGAGAGCTAAAGAATCTGGACTCACGGCAATGGTGAGAAAATGCGGCCTTATCTTTACTGCAGTCCTCCCCCCAAGTCTCCATCTCTTTTGATATTTTAATTCATGTTTTTCTCACTTCATAGTCGAATCCTCCCTTCCTTTTTACACCTGCTGATTAGATTGACTGGTTTCTCTCATAGCCCCCCACCCCACCCCACCCCACCTCCATCT